>JAGFBZ010000267.1:1235000-1462019 GCA_018398805.1 Hirundichthys speculiger | reverse complement strand
AATAATTAACTGAGATATTGAGAAACAAACATTTTGACCCCATTGACCGCAATGTTATTGAAAATTTGAAAGTGATCCAGAATCCAGAATTCTTTCCGGATCACATCCAAAATGAAATCAGTTCTTCCTTTTCACATTTCTTACAACTCCTGAAAATTTAATCAAAATCCATCCATAACTTTTTGGGTTATCTTGAACACAGACAGACAGATAAACGCCAGCAAAAACAGAACCTCCTTGTCAGAGGTAATGAACCGATGACACACAAATGTAGAAGCCAGTTGTCTGTCTGAATGTTCCTCATCTCAGTGTTTTTAAAACAAATATGAAGGATCTCGATCCTCTGCTGCCTCCACATCCAACACAATGTCATGGCAGACACAATCCACAGATCGGTCTTTAACGAAACCTTTTTGGAAAATGAAAAGAAAAAATGACAAATGGCCAAAATTCACTCTAAACCTGATTGTTTTTCACTTCACGTTCACTGTCTTTACTTGTTTGTTTCACGGGTCCACTGCAGGAATTTAGATTTCTCTCTCTCTCTCATGTATTATATATATATATAATATATATATATATATATATATATATAGATATATATATATATATATATATAGTATATACATAGATATATACACACAAAAATGTAGTGTATATGTATATATATATATATATATATATATATATATATATATATGTGTAATATAATATATATATATATATATATATATATATATATATAGGGAAAAAAAAATCTTTATTTTTAACTTTGGTTATTAAAGCAAAAGTAATCACGTTATTTAACATGAAACTGAGCTTTTAGATCAACATCAAAACTTGATCAGTGATGTCATTATTCAGCCAGGTTCTTGGATATAATGAACATTATTAAACTAGTAGAATATAGGCAGGAAGAAGGTGTTCAGAAATAACATACAGGTTTTATTACTAGAATGTTAACTACTGTTAATTAACTTGGCAAAAATATGCACCATTTAACTTTTCTATTAGGTAGAACATTGTTTTCTGTTCTGATGTGTGTGAGAGAGTCTTTACAGGGGGGACCGTGTGAAGAACGAGAGCATAAAACTGAAAAAACAAATGAAAAGACACCTGAGAAAAAGACCTGAAAGACCAGAGCGGAAAGCAAAACTGGCTCTTTACCTACTAAACTCTCAGTCCCGTCTCCAGTTTCCACTTAGAAGTCTTCTCTTTGTGCACTAAAGGTCTCACTGTTTAGAATTAACAGTACACTTTTTTTTTTAAATAAACCTTATCTCAATACAAAGGTTTGGACCTTAATTGACTCATTCAAGTCCCTCTTCTGTCCTACTCACAAATGAGTCTCTGTGTTGGTTGTTTGTTGGGTTTAATGCACCGCATCGTCATCCTAATACTACTCTCCTTTCTCTTTCCTCCTCACCTTCGTCCTCTGCGGGTTATCTCCTCGTTTGACCCACGTGGTTTGTTGAACGTAAGTGAGAGTGTGTGAGGAAAAGCGACTGTCCTGTATATGTCGGTACACACTCTGTGCAGCACTAACAACACACGCCGTTAACTGCTGGGAGTTACATTTGCGCTTGGGGGCGTTTGCATTTCTTTTTTTTCTCTGCTTGGACACAAAACTACACAGGTATTCTGTCAGGTAAGGAGAAAAAAAATTGAGGAAAGATGAGCGAAATCTATGTAGGAAGTAAATATTAAAAAAATTATTAGTGTTGTGTATTGAAAAATTATTTATCAAAGAATGAGTTAGCTCCTCCAAATAAGTAATTAAAGATCTTGTGATTGGATGTTGTCTTAAGGAGCAGTAGAAGGAAGGTAAAGGAGGAGCCAGCTCTTTGTGTTTTTGTTTCTAAGATGTTTTGTTTCAAATATAAACGGACATGATTTCGTCCAGAAATTGCTTACCCTACCTTTAAAGAAAAACTAAACCAATCAGCCTTTTTGCCCCCTGAATGTTCAGGCAATGCAGCAAGAATGCTCTTTGGGTGTGGAGATAAATCTGTCTGCACAAGAGTAAACGTGCACGTAAACGTAGACAATTATTACCTGGATGTCACTTTAAACTCTACTAAAACCTGACAACGTACATGCACCTGTTCCCTGGGAGGTGATCCATGTCATTATTTATAATATGAGGCACAGAGATTCATGCTCCGAAAGCCACGCCCACTGAAGAGGAAATAAATAGAGGCTACCTGAGAACTGCGAAATGGAGCTATTTTAATCCACTAGGTGGCACTAACGCATTGCATTTGGGGATTTTTGCAGTCGCGGCCAGTTCCAGTACAACAAACCAAAAACAACAAGCCAAAACAAGCGACACAGATAATTGATTTTACATCATGCAGGCTACGTTCCCATCATTTGAACAAGGAAAAGGTCTGCTCTGATGGCTGCGAGAGTGGTGATCTGGTCTAATTTGCCTGGAATAATCAGAGGAAGCCACTGGCGCGGAGACCAGACAGGCCCAGATCTGCAAAGCCCCGGATGGCTGGGCTTACGCATCATGTTCTGAGGTATTCAGGTCGCCTCTGTTGCCATGATTCACAACAAAGTGTGCAAATTACTTAATTTAAAGTAATAGCTTAACTTGGTACCTCAAAAAAGATCTCGAACATGTTGAATCACATGATCAGCAGCTTAACATTAAAAATTATCTGAAACCATCAATAGATGGTTTTTATTCCTGTTAGTAGGAATTCTCCATTTGGTTGACCTCTTTTTGTGTCCCTGAAGCTAATTCTGTTTTTGGATGTGCCATTTATGGGATATTTTTGTATTTGTTTTAAATTTGTTGTAAATAAAACCACACATCTTCATTTTCCTCTGCTTGTCAAATTGATTATATTTTCAAAATTCTTTTAGCTTGATATTCTTGTCGAGTGTACGGTAAGGTTTTATGTAAAGGTGAATTTAAAAAAAACTAAACAGATTATAATTCTCTTTACAGTTAAACAATAACATGCTGATTGAAACTTGCTGTTATGCTTTTATATAGTGTAATCAAGTAACAAAGTGTTCAAATAGATAATATATGTGAGACTGAATTCAACACAGTATCATTAAGTATTAATAATTTGACACAAAGTCTATTTTTTAAAGTTTCGTCTCCTGTTGTTTGGGTTTTGGTTCTCAACTGGGGTTTCACTGGTCACAATAAATCATCAAACTCTGAAAAAAACCCACAATGGATTATGTGAATTCTTCCCAATAATTTTGCTTTCGGTTTCCAAAAGACCAGAAGTAAGAAACGATCATTTTTCTTTCGTCATTTCGTTCTTTGCTGGGACTCCACTGAAACTGCACTGAAGAGAAGCAGTCATGTTGACGGTTTTTGTGAAACAAGGAAGCTGAAATGTTGAAACGCCGGTATAAATTCTTCCTCCATCAGTTGCAACAATGTATGTGTAATAAAATGAAGATGAGAACAAAGCAGCTTCTCCTATGAGCAGAGCTATGTGACGTCATGTTTTTGTTCTACTATAGTGTGAAAGGGAAATCCAGTCTAGAAATACTCACTGTAAACACAAGTCCACGGACTTTTTGATTCATCTCATTATCAGTTCAGTCAGTCAGCTCTTACACTAAAACATTATAATTCTTCCTTAATGATAAAATACATTAGTGTTGGTGTCTGATGAAAGGATGTTGGATTTTAAAGGAACATTCTGGAGTTAAAGCAACTCTAAGTCCATTATTACACGATAAGGAGTGTAAACTTATGTTAGGGACTAAAACAAGATGAATCAAAACAGTTTTGAGTTAGTACAGAATAAGTTATGGAAATTAATGTTAGTGCTTGGGGCAGTGGAGCTAATTCAAAATAAATTGTTTTCAAAAATTTCATTCCTATTAAGTGATGGTGTGGATAGAATCCCGACAGATGAATAGAGGTAATTCAACTTTGTACCTCTGACCAGTAACTGCCACCTTGTCGAAAGTCCATGTCACGCAAACAAAAGGAGGGGCCTTAATGGTCTCTGCTTCTGTAGAACTGGATTAGTACTTAGATATTTATGACTAAACAGCCAAGTGTTGGAGGCAGAGTTCCTGTGTACCGTTCAGTAACGTACCTAGGTTTGTCTGAAGACAGGAATCTCCCTTTAAAAGCATCAGTGAGCTGAGAGACATCATCAGAAGGCACGCGAGAGAAAAGTACCTCCCTCTCATTAAATAACCCCGTGATCAGCATGAAATGATTAAAAATTTACCAAGCAGGAAACTCCGCTCGACACGGCTGCCTGAACTAGCTCCCTCGTCGTCACCTCATCTGTGCTGTCCAAGGATCTTCAGTTTCAGTTTCTCTTTTAAAATGAGATTTTCTCCCTTGTACAGAGAAGGTCACTGAGCGCAGTTCCTGAAAGCAGCAGATTTCAGAAACGTTTCCCAAATCGTAACATGAACCAAAAGGTTGGGCCAAATTCATGAAATCTCCATAAATCTGGAAAGCAGATTTGCACATAAATCAGCTCCTCACTAAAAATCTGCGCCGCATTCATGAATGCTACGTAAAAACCTCCGTAGGAATCTGGGCACCTCAGTGAATTTCGGTCGATCGCAGGTTGGGCTCACAGATCTCATTAATTAGCATAAACCCCACCCAGAGAAAGCCGTATGTGGAGGTGTAAAGGTGCACTCAACCCCGGACTACAGTGCGATTCACGTGATCTCGGGTAAACTCGTAATCTTACGAATCCAGCTGAGGAGGCGGCGCTGGCAAGTGAACGCCTTCTGAAATGCTCCCTGTCAGATCTGAGGATGGAGAAAGAAACAAAAAAAACTGACCAAATTAAAGAGAAAAAAAAAAAGAAATAAAACAAAAATAATTAACGCAGAATGAAAGTAATATTCACTACACATGGTTGGAGGCAAAAAATCTGCTGAATAATAAAAAAATAATTGCTTAGCTTTTTTTGTTTGGCCTTTTTGTTTTTGCTTTTTTTGTAACCAAGTTGTGGTTTTTAGCCAATGAAATTGGCAGTAGCAAATTAATACAAATTTGTTGTTTTATTTTATTTTAGTAGGTATTTTTGAGAATACTTAAAGTCACGTTTTGGCTTGCTTGAGGCGAATTTCCCCTGAAAGAGCAGGTGGCTGCAAGAGAGTTACTAAAACCTAACGAGTCATTATGGAATAATAGTGGTTTTCCCCACAAATTTGACAGGAAGTCTACATGGTTTTGAAATGATGTATATGTCTGCTGATGTGTGATCATGACTGAAACATTGTATTCCAACGATATCGCAGAAGACTCACCAATTAACGAGTCATTACAACGGAGGATGAATAAATGTAACTTGTTTTTTTTCTTCGTTCTTCACTAGATGACATCTGCCACACCGCCCTCCTCTCGCAGCTCCTCTCCTCATAAAGTCTGCCACTCCCAGACACAGACAGATGTTTTAAAACCCCTCCTGGGTAGTGGCATATCCGGTGGAGCTCTAAGGAAAAGGAGGAGAGTCTTGTCCAAAGATGGGCGGAGCAACGTGCGCATCGAGCACGTCAGTGGGAGGAGCGCTCTCTACATGCGTGACCTGTGGACAACGTTTCTGGAGATGCAGTGGCGCTACAAGTTCTTCCTGTTTACGGCGACATTTGCGGGAACCTGGTTCCTGTTTGGGGTGCTGTGGTACCTGGTGGCACTGGTGCACGGAGACCTGCTAGGTGAGAGTTCAGGGATGTAAAAATAATTTCAAAAAAGGTTCTAGGTTCCTGCATGTTATTATTATCTTAAATTAATTGAGTGTTCTGTACCAACAGTCTCACTTCTGAATGTACAATAGCTCCACTGGCCTACAGGGCAAAATATAAAAAGCATCACAATAAAGACTCAACAACTGTAAAACTGTTACACTTTCTGGGCACACCAACATTTAATTTTTCTGAGCTAATAAACATTTTCTTTTTTTTTCTAACACTATCTCAGTAAGTCACATCATTATGACCACACACTTTGGCCCCGATTGTACAATTCCTGCTAGCCGCTACCCTCAGATTGCGGATATAGGAACCTCCGCTAACCGCTAATGCAATCTTCCGCTCGCTAATGCCGCTTCTCATTATGCCAACTCCCTTACTTAATTTGTAGGTGTGGCAATGGACGTGTCTTTTGGCCTTTCCACAAACTCGGTATCTTGCGATCGTGGGTTTAGGGTTGCAGGTAGCGGGTGGTCTGACCACCCGCAACCCACATGTCGGCTCGTACAAGAGCGCATCCAAATGGCATCAATGTGCATCCACCTGGTCACATGTGGACGTGCACAAACGGCTCTACCTCTCAAATTAATTATTATAAATAGCATGATTTGACCTCAGTTGAACCCCTGAGAAAATGGCAGAGGTCGTCTTAAACGGCTTGCTCGCCAGTTAAACCATAGCGACCAGAGCGTGTTTACTGGGAGCGCACCGAGTATCTGGGACTTTCAGGTAGCCGATAGGAATTGTCTGTGTAAAAATATTTATATGTATATATCAGTGCAGAGGAGGAGGAGGAAGGAAGAGGAGGAAGCTCTACAGCAGAGACCCAGACGAGCTGCACACGAGAGCTGCTCTGATCTGGATGAAAAGATGCTCCATAGCGGTTTGCAGGTAGCACAACCTGCTCTTAAAGGCAATGGCTACTGACGCACTGATTAGTTTAACAGGAGGAACGCCCTAACCACTCCTATGCATAATGTAGCGGGTAGCGCAGGTGGGATAGCGGGTTTAGCAAGGGTGGAAGATTGCGTTCCTTGCGGGGGAACACCCCTCCTGCTACCCGCTATCCCTAAATAGCGGCTTTAGCAGATCTGGCGGAAGATCGGGCCTTTTGTTCTCATAAGAGCTCTGACCAGTTATTGTCCAGACAAAGAACATGTGAGGACATCTTGGATTGTCTGGTACCAGGATGTTGGCAGTAGATCCTTTGAACGCCTTTAGCTATGGCGTGGGGTCTGATGTTGTGATGATATTGCTTCCCAAAACTCCATTAAAGCATCATTTCTTATGCTTATATAGATACTGGGGAAATAAACTTCACATTAAACCCCCAGTAAATAGGAGCCCACAGGTGAAAGCTGGGGGAGGAGGTGTCGAGAACAAAGCAGAGAGCAAAGTGGGTGAGACATCTGAAGGTATCTGAGAGTCGAGTACCTCTTTCTCCTTATATGGGTCGAGAAAGGAGATGGAGTGACTAGATTGAACCACGCGGAGGAGTGAATGCAAGCATGCACACTGCAGAGATGCTTCATTTGTGACCTTACGTCTCTTCCTAAAAAGGGAGGTGGCTGTCATGAGGGAATGGTGTCACCATGTTGATGGCTGTGACTGGTCTGCAAAAAGTTTACCAAAATAACATTCATGTGAATGCGAGGAAGCAGGTTTTCCCAGCAGAACATTGTCAGAAGGTGAGCAGCGTTTACTCACATTGCCTGCTGGTCATAATGTTGCAGCTGATCAGTGCACATATTTCATTATGTGAAAATCTTTACAAAAGGGTTATGAAAGATCTATAACATAATCACAATAATAATAAAAAGACATGGAGGTACTGTAAAGTTTGAGCCCCGTCTGACCGTATGTTGTTGGAGGACCTTACTGTCAGTCACTGTTGGTTAGGTCTATTTTATATTTTATATACAACACTGTCACTTGATTTTGAGTGCCCTATTTCTGATTTTTCAGATTTGGATCTGCAAGGATTGATGACAGACCCAGATCAGAGTAGAATTACACAATCTCCTCATTTTTATCTTGCTAAAATTCACGTTATATGGCATTTCCTGTACCTATGAGGAACAATTTCAAAAGGGGAACTTTTGAAATTGGAATAAAGGGATGGAGTAAAGCCATGTGGCTGAGTCCAAACCAAATCAAACCATCTCCAATAATCAGAGCAGTAAAGACAGGATTGAAAGTGGTGTTTTAGTGCTGTGTCTCTGTGGGGTTTTGACCAAAGAAGGTTACAAATATTTCATTAAGACCTCGGTTATTGTATCAACAAACACCATAATATGTTTCTTTAAAGAAACGCACCTTCATGCCACATCATGCAATTAATGTCTACAACTAACACGGTAACACGTTGACTTTTTTTTGTTTTCGATGCATCTTTTTTTCACGTGCACCTTGATCTCATGAGTCAACTGCAGCAAATGACTCAAAGAAAAACAGCGTCAGTGCTGACATTAACGGTTGGAACTCTGATAACGGTGCTTGATAGAGTAGATGCCCGCCCTGATGTTTAGCTGTCGGTCATATTTGCACTGATACTGTTATTTTAAGGACGTTCTTGGAAATAAATATATGTGCTCCCCTTTGAGGTCAATTTATGTATCACACTGGTCCAAAATCACTTGTCAGCACAGCAAAACTATTTCGGATAAATTTAATTAACAACCTAGAACACCACGTAAACGTCAGGGTTTTTTTTTTTTTACAGTGTTAACTATTTCAAGTGACCAATTTTGGCATTTTGGCAACTCACTGTCACTGACATTCAAACCTGATCATATCACAGCTACACTTTACTGACATCAACGAATACTTCAGAGCTTAAATATCTAATAAACAACAACCAAATACACATTTGAAAAGGTTATTGTTGCCTGTTCAGTCCTGAATATTTTATAAATGCTTATATAAAAAACATGTTAGCTTTTAGCTGCTGAAATTGTTTTTCTCAGTGGTCTTCGGTTCAGCAAACTGACGCAGCAGAGGTGTTAACCAGAGCTCTGCAGAAAAGTGTGACTAATTCAGGGAAGACATGAGTGGGAACTCTCTTTAACATGTAGGAGATGTAAAGATGAAGTGCTCGTGTGGTCTTAGGCGCAGCTCTACAAAAGGATGTTCTTGTTCACATTTTATAAATCACTTTTGTAGGCCCTTGCAGGTTTAGTGGTTAGTAAATTAGCTCGCGCTAACCATGGTAAAATTGAAACACATGATATTATTGCCTTAAATACTTACCTTTGGACCTCTAAACATTGGAAAGCCCCTTGTTTACTGACTGAGGTTGTGGTCTCATATTATATTTATCTAGTATTAAAGAAACGCTCTTCTTCTGGTATGACTCATGCTTCCCTTGTTGTCTGAACCATTGCAAGCCTCCCATAGAGGCATTGGAATTAAGCTTGGAGCACGTTATATTTCATATTTTAGAATAACTTCATTGAACATTTGTTGCTTTTTCCACACCGCTCCTCCAGAGTTCGACCCTCCATCAAACCACACGCCCTGCGTGTTGCAGATGCAGACGCTGACGGGGGCCTTCCTCTTCTCCCTGGAGTCCCAGACGACCATTGGCTATGGCTTCCGCTGCATCACGGAGGAGTGTCCAGCTGCCATCATCCTGCTCATAGTCCAGCTGGTCATCACTATGCTGATGGAAATCTTCATCACTGGTACCTTTCTGGCCAAGGTAGCCAAAACGTAAACATTTAACTGCAGTTACATTCAGGGAAAACGGGGAACTGCCTCATATGTAAAGATAAAGGCTGAATGTAAAATGAATACATCATGCATTCATTCTCTGTCTCTTAAAGATCTTCAAAGTACAGTTACTTGCTGTGTAGAATACAGTGCTAGACATTGGTGCCTGACTGAGATTTTTCCCGATCAGGTTGCTCGACCAAAGAAGCGAGGTGAGACAGTGAAGTTTAGCCAACATGCTGTGGTGTCCACTCACGAGGGACGACCCTGCCTCATGATCAGGGTGGCAAACATGCGCAAAAGTCTACTGCTTGGCTGTCAGGTGGGTGCATGTGGAGACAGACATTTCACTCTTTTTGTCCTTATTACATCATGATAATCTGTTTTCTAGGTTGAATATGCATTCAAAAGAGCCCATTATCTCTCATATCAAATGTTTCATGTAGCTGCTGCATCCCAAATCCATGAGCATATATGGTACAACATCATCCATCCATCTGTCCACCCATCCATCCATCCGTCTGTCCATCCATCCATCCATCCATCTGTCCACCCATCCATTCATCCATCCATCCACCCATCCATTCATCCATCCATCCATCCATCTGTCCACCCATCCATCCATCCGTCTGTCCATCCATCCATCCATCCATCCATCTGTCCACCCATCCATTCATCCATCCATCCACCCATCCATTCATCCATCCATCCATCCATCTGTCCACCCATCCATCCATCCGTCCACCTCCATCCATCCATCCATCCATCCATCTGTCCACCTCCATCCATCCATTCATCCATCTGTCCACCCATTCATCCAATCCTACCACCCATCCATCCATCCATCTATCCATCTGTCCACCCATACATTCATCTATCCGTCCACCCATTTATCCATCCATCCATCCATACACCCATCCATCCGTCCATCCATTCAGCCATACACCCATCCATCCATCCATCCATCCATCCATCCATCCATCTGTCCACCCATCCATTCATCCATCCGTCCACCCATTTATCCATCCATCCATTCATACACCCATCCATCCATCCATCTATCTATCTGTCCACCCATCCATTCATCCATCCATCCACCCATTTATCCATACACCCATCCATCCAATCCTACCACCCATCCATTCATCCATCCATCCATCCATATGTGCATCCATCCATCTATCTGTCCACCCACCCATCCATCCATCCATCCATCCATCCATCCATCCATCCATCCATCCACCCATCCATTCATCCATCCGTCCACCCATTTATCCATCCATCCATTCATACACCCATCCATCCATCCGTCCATCCATCTATCTATCTGTCCACCCATCCATTCATCCATCCATCCACCTATTTATCCATACACCCATCCATCCAATCCTACCACCCATCCATCCATCCATCCATCCATCCATCCATTCACCCATCCATTCATCTATCCATCCACCCATTCATCCATACACCCATCCATCCATCCGTCCACCCATCTGTCCACCCATCCATCCATCCATCCACCCATTCATCCATCCACTCATCTGTCCACCCATCCATCCATCCATCCGTCTGCCCATCCGTCCATCCATCCACCCATCCATCCATACACCCATCCATTCATCCATCCATCCATCCGTCCACCCATCCATCCATACACCCATCCATCAATCCATCCACCCATCCGTCCACCCATCCATCTGTCCATCCATACACCCATCTGTGAATCCACCCACCCATTCATCCATCCATCCATCCATCCATCCATCCATCCATCCATCCATCCATCTGTCCATCCACCCATCCATCCATCCATCCATCCAACCATCCCACACTGTACCTCTACACCCGATGAAGGAAATGGAAAACAAATAAGGGAAATATAAAAAAATCATAATTGGTTGATCTCAGAATGCTGGGGGTTTTAAAAACTGCTTTAATCTCCTGTTAATGAGAATGGGTTGGATCAGTCTGTCAAGTTGTAAACAAGTCCAGTTAAAACAGGTTGTGCGTATCGTTCCCCTAAGGTGACTGGAAAACTGCTCCAGACTTCTCTGACAAAAGAAGGGGAGACGGTTCGTCTGGATCAAAGAAACGTGCCCTTTCAAGTGGACACTTCCAGTGACAGTCCCTTCCTCATCCTCCCCCTTACTTTTTACCATATCATCGATGACAACAGCCCCCTGCGAGCCTGGGCTGCCAAAGGTAAATTTGGTTTAAAAAAAAAAAAAAGAAGTGTTTTACTTGTTGCAGTGCTGGTAGCTTCTTGGAAACTGATTGTGTAATAAGCAGCTTCAGGAAATCGTACTACTTCTTCATATCTTTTTATACATCAGAATAGAGCGAGGAGGGTGACAAAACCAAAAGTCAGACCAACATACATATAGTAAGCTATGAATTCACTACGAATTCAATTGATAATTAGTTATGTTAGTTATCTTTTTCATCTCAACCTAAACACAAACTTTGCTAATATTCACCCTCACTTAGGACCACCCAGGTTACCACCTTTGGATTAAAGACCTACAAGAACCACATATTTATCCATTATGATCATTACACGATGCCGAATCAGACACCGACTCGCACACACAAAAACGACGATGATAAGAATAAAACTTGACTGATTGTTGCTAGCAGCAGTGATGTTTCCTGGTTTATGCATACAGTCGGTGAACTTTTTTTTCTGCATCTCTCTTCACACGTTTTCACAAGGCCTTTACTTTAAATTCTTGGCACTGCTGGGTCTGTGCTCAGGAAACCTGCTGTTAAACTGCTCCGTGGGGATGCAACCATCCTTGTAGTTTGAATGTGGACTTCATGTGCAGCTTTACCCGTCTTCTGCCTCTTTCCAGCCTCATTGTATTTGTGCAGTAGAGTTAGTTAAAGATAGATTAAGTGACTCTACCTCTTAACACTTTGTCACATTCAGTAAATATTTCTTCACCATCCGCTAGCTGGCCGTCATGTTTGTCCACTGTAAACCCACCACCCCCATATAACTGGTCTTCATATGCAGCCATGGCTCTATACACAGCAAACAAACAGTTGAAGTGGAACAAAATAACTTCATTATCATGAGATATCAATTTCAGTTGTCCTATAACAGAACATTTGATAGTTTTTAGGAACTACTACTGAGCTCTCAGACCCACCCAGGTCTGCTGTTAACAGAAACTGAAAAGCAACTTCTGAAAAAGCGGGGCGGCACACAGACCAAAGTGTCAAACAGAACTCACAGAGCTGGTTCAGTTTGGCACTTTTTTCACAGTCAACATCATGGCATATTAACTGATCTATGATTTTGTATTTCATGGTTTCTTTAGGCATGGTGGAGAAATCAAAAGGTGGTAACTCAGATGTTTCTCCACTAGTGCCATTGTTTCTTAGATTAATATTTAATCTTTTGACTATGGGCCCTATCTTGCACCTCCCAATACCCAATACCCAATACCCATTACCTGCAAATCTCAGATTTAGGAGCCTCTGCCAACCGAAAGGCAAACTTCTACCTCCCAAAACCTGTTACCCATTTTGCCGTCTCCCTTAAGCACATTGTGGGCGCGGCAATGGGCGTGTCTCCTGCGCTTTCCACGAATTCGGTATCTTGCGGTACCTGTATCTCGCAGATTTTGGGTATTGGGTAATGGGTGGTCTGACCACCCATTACCCACAGGGTCCCTGCTGTGAATCTGTGGAAAGAGCTGAAGACTGCTGTTCACAAACGCTCCCCATCCAACCTCACTGAGCTCCAGGTGTTTTACAGGAAGGATGGGCAAGAATTTCAGTCTCTCGATGTGCAAAACTGATAGAGACAAACCCCAAGAGACTGGAGCTGGAACTGCAGCAGAAGGTGGCGCTACAGAGTATTAACGCAAGGGGGACGAATAATATTGCACGCCCCACTTTTCAGTTTATTTGTTAAAAAAGTTTAAAATATCCAATAAATTTCGTTCGACTTCATGATTGTGTCCCACTCTTTGTTGATTATTGACAAAAAAATTAAAATTTTATATTTTTATGTTTGAAGCCTGAAATGTGGCAAAAGTTTGAAAAGTTCAAGGGGGCCGAATACTTTTGCAAGGCACTGTAAATGGGATATTACAATGCATATGTGGCATATTGTGACATGTTGAGGCATATTCCAGCAATATACGACATCAAAGCTATTGATTAATTCTTTGCTCAACCTCCTTGTTGCAACATTGCAATTTGTGTAAAACTTTTAGCCTAAAGCAGCATCTTTACTAACGCCCTTAGCGCTGTCTTTGTCAGTTATAAACACTTTAGCCTTTCTTTTCCTTTTTACTGCACCAAGCCTTGAAGCATAGCTCTGCCTTGAATCTTTTTATCATGAGGATTTAGCATGTCGGGGTAACTAATAAAAAGGACATGTATTTTTACAGATAAGCCACGCAAAGATACAGTTAAATTTTGAAGGTTTGGAAGTTGAGCAGTGGACTTCCCCTTTCGAACGAACTGCTTAAAGTGCCACGGAAACAAAACAGTTCTGCTTTAATTCTCACTTATAAGTTTATTTCTGTATCACATTTAAAGCAACTTTAGTTGAAGAAAGTGCTGTTTAAGCTCTGTAAAAACATGCTCAACAATCAGAAAAATCTAATATTCATAGAACTACAATCAGCAATAAAATGTGTTGGCACAATGAAAAATACAATAGTTTGCTCAACTAGGCCAAAAGAGAGAAAAAAAAAATTAATTTTGAACTTTGTTTTAAAATGATTTAGTGTTTGGGCAGCTGTGTGGGCTTTTCCGCAGATGAGGGCTCTTCACTGAAAAGGCTGGTTTTGGGTATTGATGTTTGAATGGCCATCAGTAACTGGTTCATGGACCAGTTCTGGGAGGTGGATGATGATGTAAAAGTTGGGACGATTATAGTGGTGCCATGCAGCTGAAACTTTCAAAAATAAGTAGTAGGATTTTAATATGGATTCTAAAATGAAATCGAAGCCAACTCAGCTGAACTTATTAAGAGCCTGAACGTATTTCTGAAACTGATGTATGAAAGTAAAGTGAATCCATCCCTTTCTATCCACCAGGTGGAGGCTGGACAGATCCAGAATTGGCTGACTTCGAGCTGCTGGTGATCATGAGCGCGACAGTGGAGCCAACGTCCGCCACCTGTCAGGTTCGCACCTCCTACCTGCCTGATGAGATCCTCTGGGGCTACGAGTTCCCCCCCGTGGTCTCCCTCTCCCCATCGGGTAAATATGTAGCAGACTTCGCCTTCTTTGACAAAGTGGCCAAGACCAAGGCCACCCCCATCTTCAAGCCGCCCAGCCCCCAACACGGTTACCAGAGCAACGGAGGCGGGCCCGTGTCCGAAGTATCAGATCCTGAGAAGATTCGTCTGGAGCAGAGCTACAGGGAGCAGCGAGGCGAGGACCGCGGCCGGGTCAGGGATGCTCCTCTCAGTGTTCGCATCAGCAACGTGTGAACACATAAACTGGAGTGTTTCAACAGAGAGCAAGCAAAAGAAATGGTCAGGTTCAGTGTCAGCAGTGAAACACCGAGAACCAGACTGGGAGACTTTTTGGATTAGCTGAACTTTTATTAGAGGAATGTAAGAAATGAAAAGTGTGGACTCCTGTCTGATTGCTGGGATGAGACATGCTTTACACTGGTCTGACTGTATTCATATGCTGATAACACACAGCCTAACTGCAGCTACTATTTACATGTGATGACCTCACAGACACTTTTTTTTTTATGTTAAAAACAAAACAAAATGAAATAACAAAAACAAAAAACATGTAAGGCAATTAAAGCACTAAAACAAAATCAAAGATAGCTATTTAAAATATGTGGTGGAGGAGCTGGAAATCTTTGTGGGAGTTTTTAGATGCATCATGGTGGGCTAAATATGTCATCACAAAGGAAGAAGGGTGTTTTTTTTCCCCTCCAAAGTTTCAAGGGAAGAGGAGGGTGTAGGGGGTGGTAAGGGTGAGCTAAGACAGACTGGCTGAAAGCCCCTCTCCTTTCAGAACAGAAAGAGGAACCTCATATTTATAGAGCATGTAAATTTGTGGTTAATGTTTCAGACTTTTACAACAATTTTAACAATCCCGGAGAAAAGAAATCCTTTTGTTACACACACAAATATATGCTCTGCTGTACATGCAAATATTATTTCGTAAAGGTCTCATGAGTTTGAGTGTCAAGCTCTTTTTACTCAGAAACCACCCACAGCTTCCTCCCAGCCCTTGACATATGAGGTTTCCTGTTACAATATTGGAGTAAAGTGCACAGTAAAATGGTGCGACAACTGTGATGAACACAAAAACTTTAGACTGAATTCCTTCCTTCTAAAGGTGCTCCATACATTGTTTTTATTTTTATTTTTTTTATGTTTTAGGTATTTCCTAAGGTGAGTCATGTTTGAAATTTGTGGCTGGTTAAAAAAAAAAAAAATCTTATTTTAGCACTTTATGTAAGTAAATGATACATTTGCACCTTCACAAGGTTTCTTGAACGAAATTCCCTGAAAGCAGTTACACATATAAAATCACTAAATCCGAAGCTATTAATGTAAACTTAAAAACAGGTGATTTCATCCTACAAAGTTAACCAGAACTGCTGCTTCAGTGGCTTTAAGCAAACTGTCAATAGAAATCATGTTTCTAGATAATCACAGGCACTTGTTGCACATGCGTAAATGTATTCGTCCTTCTGGCATCTGCTAACTGTAAATTAAATATTTAAAGTCTCATTTCTGTGAGAAGTAGGAGCAGATATTTCAGATAATGTTTGAGGTACTAATGTCAAATTAACAACAGAAGCCGTTTTATCAGGGCCTGTCTTACTTTTCAGTGTGTATGTCGCACACATGGAGGTGATTAAACCGGAAATGAATGGTGAGAATGTGAATGTTGGACCTTGATGCTTAAAGACAGACGAAGGAAAGTGAATGTAACAAAAAATTCTGGGGTTTCCAGTGTTCAACATGCAGATTTGTTGCTCAACTGAGATGATTCTTAAATGACTAACAAAATAAAGTTGACTATTGAAGGTGACACTGTGGCTTTTTTCTTTCAGTTAACATTTCAAGGTTCTACCCAAGTGGTAGAATCTTATTGTAGTTGTATTGCTGTATTGTTTTCCTTATCATTATCATCATCTAATTGCAAAACAATAAAAGCCCAAAGTCACTTGTCACACTGTAAGTGACTGAGTAGAAATGACACATAGGTCCATCTCTAAAAGCTGTACGCTCTATGAAAGCCTCTCGGACCAGTAAAGTCCATCATATCCGATCTCTTGTTAATCTTCATGATACAAATAAATAAATAACATCATTTGACATCCACCTTTTCATCTGTATCAACTGTATCATATGGTTTGGATAATTTTGGAACTGACCCATGTGATTCTAAATAAGCACGGTCACATCCAGCGTATATGTAAACTTGGAAGTGTTGAACTGGAAAAGCTCCTTTACTTCCAGTTCAGTTCAGCTCAGTTCAATTGTGGAGGGAATGTAGATACGTACGTACATACCTGTAGTGCAGCTGAAACAAATTTCAGTTTGTATGTCGCACATGTGTCTACATGCAGGTGGAACAAACATTTTTGAGATCTGCTGGAGAGATTTGTGACAGAGGTGGATCTGTCAGAGTAAATTCACGGTGAACAGTGTACATTCATGCATGTTTGGATTCCCAGTCCCACAGAAGGTGCACATTCTGTGGTGACGTGAGAAACTAATACCTATGCTTACCTATGCTATTAGCTTTTCTGACCGGTTTCAATACCACGTAACCTGACATAGTCCACCAGTGCCAACAGGTATTTATCTCCTTTACTACCTGTTATCCCTAGGAGTCCATGCAGACTGATCCCCAGGGCACGGTACTCTTGATGGTTTGGCCGTCAAAAGGGGCGTAGCACCAAATTCTGGGCCCTGTACACTCTCAATGTCAGTGGGCCCCTATCCGTGCCAGTGCACGATGCACATGAGCAAAAAAAAAAAAAAAAGGGTCAAACAGTAATAACAAGAGTAGAAGTATCCACAAGAGGGCACTTGACAGCGCTTGACCATTTAAACAAGTACAAAGATAATGTGAAAGGTTGCAAATATGTTCATTAATAGTCAAACGTGAAGTAAACATCTACTGCAGTACATCCAGTTCCATGTTCAGCCGTAGCTCGGCTATCTTCTTCCATACATCATGGTGAGCTACTGTTCTCCCCTTAGCTCCATCGAAGCCATTTTCCTCCCAGATGGCAAGATCATCTATCTCACCCCAATACCTTACTAATACAGCCAGTTATTTTTCCTCCAAGGGATATTTCCTTCCCACGGAAGACAGGGTGTAACTCCACAAAGTCACCATACCCCCTTCTTCGTTTCGCACCTTCAGCATGGCGTCACCATCCTCACAACTCACATCCACCAGTAGCCTCACCGTGAGACTCTTGGGTTCCAGCCTCTCAGCTGCATGAATGGCCCTTTCCAGCTCTTCAGATGCTCTTGGCCGGTGGCCGTCCAAGCCCGGCTGCTGAAGCTCTTCTCTTTCTTTTTCCTCTTCTCATAGCACTTGATTTCCAGACCCAACGCCTTCGAAGCCTGGTCCAGGGCATCATTGTCTGCTCTGTCCTTGGCAGGCAATCACCTCGTTGGTCGATCACCCTGACTAACCGTTCACTGGGCACCGTCTTCTCTATCCGGTGCCCGGCCTGGGTCAAAGTGCTATCTTTGACTCTTCTTCGCCTGCCGATGCAGTGCTTGGCCCCAGGCCCAGTCCCTCTGGGCCGACCTCTTCTGCTCGTTCTGGGCTAGGGTTCTTCTGATCTTGTGTATTTGCCATTCCTCTCCGTCTTTGTCTAATTGAGTTGTCAGTTCCTCAAAGCCTCTCTAGTTACCTCTCGAGTCAGGTATGAGGTCCAGACTGGTTGGCTATTCAGCGTAGTCTTGGGATTTCCTCTTGAAGCTTCACCGTCTACTTTTGCTCCTCTCAATCCCGCATGCTTCATGCAATTACTGCGGGCTCGGCCTCCCTCGCTATCCCAACGAGCAGCCGATTTTCTGTGCCAACGCAGGCCCCCTCCTGCTGCACAGTTTCATCTGGGGGTCCAATTCGGGTTGGACCTGAAGCTTGCTTCAAGTCCCTGTTTGGGCGCCAAATGTTAGATCCCCCAGGTGCGGTTCAGCCTGACCAGGCTGACCAGCAGAGTCTGTCACCAGTACCAGCTCTCCGTTTTAAGGGTCCAAAGTTGCGGTCTAGGGGTGTTTACCTCACTTGATTTCCTCAACTTTGTTTAAGCTGGTGGTGGGGAGATTCACCAAGCTCTCACTGCATACTTCCATCCAAATGTCTACCCTGCCTACTCTGATAACTACCCTAAAAGGAATAGTCTGGCTTTAGGTACTGTTATCAGCCACAATCTTTAACTGCAGCTCCCCCCTCATGATCCGGGCTCTTGTTATCGGCTAGGTTAAGTTTAGTGGCTTGGACAATAAGCCCCTAGGGTCTGTAACAATGTTGGGCTAGAGTCAGAATCAGAACCTGTGTTGTTATGCAGAGGCACATCCAAATCTGTACACTTGTGGGGACAGTTTCATTAGCAACCAGAACATCTTGTGTTAATTTTATATTTATTAAACAGGTTAGCAGGGTTAAGCAACAGCATTTAATTGATTAAACACTGATTAAACATTGGAAAACAAACTGATTCTACTCCACAATAATGCTACGGCTGGCAATTCCGTTCTTCTAGGTTAGGGTTAGGGTTAGGGTTAATCCAGGCCGTGGCTTGTAATTCCAATTATTTCCATGGAATCCAGGCTGGTTGGAAGTACTGTATCTTGTAATTCCAATCCCATTCACTTGAATTGATTCAGGTTGGTTTGGGGTGAGCTGTGGCTTATAATTCCAATTCCATTCATTCATTTGAATGGATTCAGGCTGGTTTTTTATGAGCAAGTGGCCAGATTGCTCTCATCCAAGGCTGCGAAGTGAGGTGTCAAGGCAGACCCTTCCAAGGACAGGGTGAGTGCTCCTGGAAACTCTGGTATCCAGCCCCTTCTCCTCTGCAGTGAGCTAGGGAAAATCTGAAAAGCTCCAAATAAATCCTTCAAGAATGGGAAATAATGGTTATTCTGCTTTAAGCGTCTTCTTTCTCTGTTCTTGTCTTGAAGAATAAATCCTGAGTAGGATTTATTTCTCAGTAGGAGCTAACCACCACCAAGGGTGGTGGATAGCTCTTGGTCCCAGCCGATCATCCTTTGAAGAACGCTCCACTGAATGATTGCTATTTCTCTCAAAACCTCAGCTTTTATGCCTCCTGGCTGGCCACGCCTTATCTGGCTTTGCTCCAGCCCCCAAAGTCATTGTTTGTTCAGGATTCACACGTCCTGATTGGTTTTATACAGTTTATACAGCTAGCTGCTTTGTTTCCTGTGTGCCCTTAATTGACAAACTGATTAATCCTGGTGTGTCTGACCTCACAGCAATGGTCAGACACACGTGGATTGATCAATTTGTCCAATAATGGCACACAGGAAATAAAAGAGCTGGCTGAAGTTCTGGAAGTAGTGTAGCTGTGATTTTAGCTTTATTGTACACCAAAAATGTAAGAGATACTGGAACTTGGTTGGGATGGTAGGACTGCTCGCGGCAGGCGACATAAAATTTCCCTTTTTTTCAAATCTAAACTTGATATGATTGGTTCAAAATTATGGCCACCATGGACTGAAGCTAGCTTAGAAAGATATTTCTCAAATAACACATGCACATTTAGTCCAAACATGTTGGGTTTTGGGAAAGATTTTCAGGTTTTACCCAGAAATGTTTTTATCCTAACCTGTAGGACAAGGATGTCCAAACCCAGTCATTGAAGGCCACTGTCCTGCATGTCTTAGATCAGGGGTGTCAAACTGATCCGTTAAAGGGCCGTGTGGCTGCAAGTTTTTGTTCCAACCATGCAGCAGCACAGCTGACTTGTTTTAGTCAATCAACTAATTGTCATCACTAAAGGTCTTAACCAGCTCAGCTGATTGAATGAAACAAGTCAGCTGTATTTCTGCATAGTTGGAACAAAATCCTGCAGCCACGGATCAGTTTGACACCCCTGTCTTAGATGTTTCCCTGCTTCACACTTAATTCAAATGAATGGTGGATGGATGGATCATCAGTCGCTCATGTGACGTATGAATGTGACGTTACGGCTGTTTAACTGTCAGAAGTAAAGGAAGTATTCTTTTTTTTCTGACAGTTTAACAGCCATGGGTGCTGTTGCACTTCTGCTTGTCGTCTCTCTGTTGGATTTAGCTGCAGTAAAAGGTAAAAACTCTTTTCTGATAAACATGTTGAAAGTTCTCCTTCTGAATTATGAGGAATTCCACTGAAACCACTGCAGTTGAATGCTATCTGTGAAAACTGACAAAATATGGACTCGTCGCTTCAAAACACTGAGAGACCTCTTATTGCAAATATTAGAGGCTGTTTATCTCAGAATATTTTATATCAGAATGTGTTTTTTTTTTTTACATTCAGATAAATTACTATATTTACGAAAAAAACAGACATGTAAATGGAGGAACTAAAAAGTGAAGTATAGAGTATAACCCAGTGGTTCGATTTGAATGTGTTTTGTGTCTTTTGTTTTTTAAATTTTATTTAAGATAATTCTTATCATCGGCAGCACAGTGGCTTGGTGGTCTTTCTGTGTGGAGTTTGCATGTTCTCCCCGTGCTTGCGTGGGTTTCTTCCGGGTACTCCGACTTCCTCCCACAGTCCAAAGACATGCATGTTGGGTTAACTGGTGGTTCTAAATTGCCCGTAGGAGGGATTATGAGTGGTTGTTTGTCTACATGCGTCCCTGTGATGGACTGGTGACCTGTCCAGGGTGTACTCCTGCCTTTCGCCTGAAGAGAGCTGGGATAGACTCCAGCAGATCCCCGTGACCCTGCAGAGGATGAAACGGGTATAGATAATGGATGGATGGATGGATAGATAATGGATGGATATTTCTTATCATCAGGTGGCCTCCCCAGTGGTTCAGTGGTAGTACTGTTGTCTATTATATGGGAAGTCTGGCCTCCAATTCTTGTGTAAAACGTGGCAAACTTCTCATGCAGGTGACTCTGCTGTGACGAACCCAAGCAGGGAAAAATTGAAGTTAGATTTCTTATCATAAGAGGTTTTTCTTTTCTAAGTTGTTTTTAGTCCTTTCTAGCGTTTCTTAAAATTTCTTTTTAAGATCTGGGGTGTCTGAGAAAGCGGGACTTGACCCATTCTACTAAATTCAACCTGGATTATTCAGCTGTGCAGCTAATCTGGTCTGGACCAGGCTAACGAGCAGGATTTTTAAAAATCCTACTGCTCTGATCTCTTCTGTCAGGCATCACTGCAACTGGAAATACAGTAAATGAACCGTTATTGACTAAATTCTGTGTGTATGTTTCCAATTTTTCACCAGCCCACATTAAAATGTTACAAATTATAATTAGGAGTTATAATCATCACTATCTACAGTCCAATACTGGTTAAAAGTATAAAGGTGACAGATTTTAATTGGCTGATATTTTATTGATCTCAGGAATTTGACTTCATGTTTCTCTTCAATATTATTCCAGTTGTTGAGATGATTAGAAACAACTGATCTCATAGAGGTGATCAGTTAAGTCAGAGGTGAGGGTGATGGTCTACTGGATATAAAGTCCATTCATGTCTTGTGTGTTTCTTTCACAATGTAATGAGCGTTTTTGAACCACGGTTTGATGAAGCAGCTCTTCAGAAGATCTTTCTGACAGGAGAGTTTTCCGGGGCTGGTCGAACCCTCTGGTGTTTTTCCAGAAACATTATTCATTACTTGAGCAAACTAGGTCTCCTTTATTCTAATTACATTTATTTGAACAAGAAAGTATACAGGGTAGTACAAATATTAACATCTGTAAACAGGGAAACAATGAAGAAAAAACAAAAACACAAGAGCAAAGTAAAGTTTCTTCATTGCTCTTGCAAAATGTACATTTATAATCCAAATTCTATTTTTCCTTCTTCATTAAAACGGTTTAATCTGGATAACAATTATGAATTTAGATTCTATCCTCTTTATTTTACTGACCAGTAGATGACAGCAAAACAACACTGCCACTTTAATTTGCTCAATGAGGTTTAACCAAAATTAAAAAAAAAAAAAAAAAGAAAATTTGAAAAGGTGAGCACATTTTTTAGCACAATGTTTCTGACATTCTTGTTGGATGTTTAGTTGCTGATAAAGAGACAGTCTTGTATAGACGGCACTTTGTTTATGAAACAGCAGAAAATGTCATGGACAGTCAAAAATGCCGATAATTACAAATAACAAAAACTCTATTTGCCTCCTTCCAAGCTGTAAGTATCACTGTTGCCTGAATGAAATGACATTATTAGACATATTAAGGAAAATTATTACCACATATTTCCATGTTCAGAGTTCCATATTGGGATATTTCTGAAAGTCTTGCCTTCTTAAAATTAAAATCCAGTGTAGTCAAAGGTACATTTTAATTGATTATAAAAAATAAGAAGATGTTTTTTGAATTATTTTTTTGAATATATGTAAATCTATTTGATATCTTTAAGTGTAAACTGGATTATAACTCATTCAATCATTCAATTCTCCCTCCATTCACAGATCTCTAAAGGAGACTGAGAAGTAGATAACAGATTTACTAGTTCAAATATGGTGAGAACACTCTTCTTATTTTTCACCAAGTGGAAAACGGCTTATAATAAAAATGTAGGTGACGTTAACTTCTGAATATGTTAAAATATATTTATTTTTATATATTTTGAAATATAGATGAGTTTAGAGCGTTGACTAAGTAGACAGACTGAGTAACTGTCCAATTTGTTGGCTCCACTTAAAGATCACAACAAAAATAACATCTTACTGTGGTTAATATCTGTCAAATTAAAAAATGCATTCTACTTATTATTCAATATTTCTAATAATGCAGGTGACACAAAGACTAACAGCTTTTAAGGTGACAAAAAAGGAGTTTTTGTTGAAATGATCTGTGTCTTTAACTCATTAACAATATCTGCAGCTGGGAAAACAAAACAGTAAAACAAAGCAAAGCAAAAAAATAAAAATAAAAATAAAAATAAATAGCAGATGAGTGTCCATTTAACATCCAACAAGAATATGGTTAATCTGGTTAATTTTGGTCTTTGAGAATATTAAACTGTATTAAACTGCTACTGGTCAGTTAAGTGAGGGAGCTCTCATTTTAATTCATAATGGTTAAGCAGTGAAAATGGAATTTGGATTCTAAATGTACATTTTTTTCACTTTTCTCTTCTGGACTAACATGATGAACTGATTTTTTTTCATTGAAAATGTGTGAAAAGTTTTGGGCAAATATTTATTGTTTGATGAAATCTGACCTAAAAATGTGGAAATGTATATTTTTAATTAATTCTCAATCTCTGGGAACTATTATATTCACCACTACAAATACCAAACTTCAATGGACTTATCTTTGCTCAAAAAGTACATTGAAACACATAAATCTCCCCTGGGCTGATTTATAATGGTAGTTGCAGTTTTCAGCAAGGGTCTGCCAACAGCTGCACCCCCTCCTGGTCCTGTCCTCCAGACAGTCTGGGATCAAATAATATTCTTACCTGGGTTGAATTAACATCAGATGCGAATTTCAGCAAGTTAAAAATTGATTCCTTTAATCTGAAAATTAAAAGAATCAAATGTCATAGTTTCAGGTGTATTTTTGAATTATTATATTCTACATGTAAATAAGGAACACTGAGTAAAGAACATTTATAGAAAAACACCTCCAGCCACCTTCCAGGTTCACTACAAGAGAGTTAGTCATGACCCTTACCTTGGAATATTAATACAATGATTGAATAACAGGTGAAAGAGATGATGCACTAGGTTATAAGATTACCGGGTTAGCATCAGTGTAGGCTACATGTAGTCTTTATACAGAAAAACAGGAGAAAAACAGATGAACGAATGAAACATCATTGTCACCAGAGTTTGTCAATATAACTTTACTGGGTAAATGTTATGGTCCCTATTTGAAACTTCTTTTCACAATAAATGTTTATTAACAAACTTGTCTGAGAACAGCTCTGTATAAAAACACACTAATGAAGAACATAAGTTTTCAGTTTCTGATGTACTTTCAGTTTCTTGTCATTGTCTCTGATAGTTCTAAACTTTTGTAATTTATGGACTTCTCCGTGATCTGAATTTGCATAAGCAGAAGTTAATGGTTGAATGGATAAACCAGAACATAGTCTGCTTCCAGTTTTGAGCTAATGTATCGTATTCGTTAAATGATAATTCTCTACATGGATTAAAGGACTGATTTAAATCTGTCTTCATATTTGTTCTGTCTTTAGATCTGGGGCTGGTCAGAGAACATTTGGTGCTGCAATGTCAGCTATGTGAATGTGTTTTAGCTCAAATCATGACCTTTTCTTGACTCCAACCAAGTAGGTTTGATTTCAAATCAAAGCCAAAGATTTTAGTGCCACCTTCACACAGCCAGGACAACGCAGTCCCTTAGTTTAACCAAACACTTTGTCTAGATAAACATGAGGAAAAGAGTAAATGAAAACATGTTGAAAAACTGTTTTTGTATTAATGGTCTCAGCCTGGGATCCCTACAGTTTAATGAGTTATTAGAACTTTGTACCTTTAAAGACATAATAATATTTATTGGGAAATAATGTGGAAGCATATGGAGAATTGTACTCAATGGTTAGTTTGATCTAAGATATGAGATTTAGAGGACACTGTTCAGTGGTATTTAATGTATGAATGAAATTCTTATAAGAGCTTCTGAATTGGAATATTTGTTGCACTACAGATGAAATGTACTGTTTTATTTCCCTGAAATAAAAGTCCATCTTCTCCTTAGAGCACAAAAGTGTGACTATAACAATATTGATGAAACAGTTAAAATATTCTAACAAATGTTTTATATGATTTCCATGGTTCCTAGCTGTGAATTCTGACATGTTTTTAATCTCTGTCTTCTTTAGGTCTTGAACATGTGTTCGTGCAGCAGGGAATGAACTTTCGTCTGGATCTAAAGACACCTGTTAATCTCACAGAAAATGACATATTTCTCTGGAGGTGTAACAGTGATAACATACTAAGATCCACTGATGGGAAAACAAAAGTTCTTGGCTCATATAAAGGCAGTGCTAATTTACTCCAAAATTACTCGCTGCTGTTTAAAAATGTACAACACCAAAACAGTGGAATTTATAAAGCAGTCGTTAGTGGGACAAAAGAAATAACAGTAGCTGAATACAATGTCACCATCCAAGGTAGGTTTTTTTTGGTCTCATTGTTTACTATTTTAAAATGCTGACAGAAAATCTTATTTTGTTTCTAAGTCATTCACACCTGATGATATTCTTCAGCTCCAGTGTCTGCAGTAAACATGACAGTGATCCCCGACAACCTTCCTCCCTGTAACCTCACTGTGACCTGCCAAACAGAGGACGGTTACAGGAAAACCTTCAGATGTGACACCCAAAACTGCTCTCATGTGGAAACTACGAACTTGGAAGGGAGGACCTATTCTTTCTCTCTAAATGTCTATCTGTTGGGAGACTACATTATCTGTAACCATAGCAACCAAGTGAGCTGGAAACATGAGAAGAAAGACATCAAATCTCACTGTGTGGCAGAAGCAGGTAAAATTTACAAGCACAATTTTATAAGTCAGTGGCCAAGACGTTAAAATCAAAACCATTCATAATTAACTCTGTAGAACTACAACAAATGAGGAAAAGTCGAATTGAAAGCCACGTTTTATTTCCCCTTTTCAGCTAATATGTCAGTTGCACTATCAGAATAAGTGTTGGCACAAAATGTTAGTTGACCAAATTTAGAAAAGGTTTTCTTACCTTTTCCCCAAGGAAAACCTCCACTGGTTTTTCCAGACATTTGAGTTTAATGTTTTCTCATGAACATGCAGCACAGAGGTAAACTCTTTCAAAGACACAAGAACTGAGTGGGGGTGCTTTTATACAACCCCAATAAACAAAAGTCGGGGTGAAAATCTGTCTTCAAGACCTCGGCAGAGGAAGGTTGGTGAAGTCAGGACAGGACAGGCGCTGTCGTCGGTCTCTCCTGGTTGGAAACCGCTTCAATAATAAAACCACTCTGCTCTGATTGGCTGAAGGCTTAGCTGACAGATATGATGCGATATGTTTTATTTATAAATAAAGTTTGATTTGATTTGATTTAAGATGTTGTAACAGCCATTGTTACTGATCACACCTGCTGCTGATCTGAGATCAGTCATACGACTAAACTCTAGTAGTTGATGGCAGTTCTTGATCGAATCAGCTGAAGTGGAAAATACATCAGTTAGATACATTTTTAACCTTAAACAGAGTTCTCATGACAATCTTAAGACTGTTTCAAGTAACCTGTTGTGTCAGTCAAAATCTGTCAGACATTGTGAGAATAATCGTCTCAACTTTTACCTCAGAAACTGAACAGTTTCTGCTCTTTATCACAGAGTGCAACAAAAGGTTCTTAATCAATTCACTTTGTGAATGTACAGAATAAAACCACAGACACTGATAAAAATACTACCACTTCTTACAACTTAGCCAGTTCACAAACATCTAGACTGTGAAAACATTTCAAAAATAATCTTTTCCCTCTTTTTTCAGTTTCAAGTGGAGCCACGACAATTGCAAGTGCGACAGGCGGTACATTGGTTTTATTGGCTCTGGGTCTGGCTTGTATTATCTACGTAAAATGTAAGTTTCCAAAAGATACAGAAGCCTCACCCACTCACTCACTTAACATCAAAATTAAACATTTACTGTACCAAGATTAGTTATTACAAACCTAAATCAAAGAAAGGATTTGGGATGTTGCATTCTTCCTGCAAGTCTTAACATGTGCAACAGTACAAGGTCATCTTGTTTTAGCTTAAGAATGTTGCACGACTCTATTTGAGACCGGTCCAGTAAGTGTACTCTGTTCTTCTGCAGCTATGTCGTAATGGCTGCAGAAAAGGTTGTAATGTGCAGAATGGGGTTTTGTGCATCTTTTGAAAAAAGCATAGCCTTTCCTGGGAAAATTGTTGCTTTTGAGAATAGAATATACTGATCTAAAATCTCAGGTTCTGTCTTTGCTATGATACTTCCATCACAGAAGGGTAAAAGGTTTTTGCTGAGGATGCTTTTAAATTGCCACACCGATCACAATGTTAACTTTTAATGTCCAGAGTACACAGAATCAGATTGTTTCTGAATAGATCGGAAACGCTAATTCAAGTCTTTGGAAGTCCGTTTTTTTTTAAAAATTTTTTATGTGCCATGTGATGGACTGGTGCCCACCTCTTGCTCAATGACAGCTTCCACAGGCTCTAGGTTGGATGGATGAATATAATCAGATATGTGCATTATAAATCACTTTGACTGCAAAAAGGGATGAGTTTTTTTCTCTGCTTTTTTGTAACATCATAGCTGTGAAACCTGCTCAATTTATTCAGCAATGACCCTGAGGGCTGTAACATAATCATCTCTTATAGGAGATTAATTTTTTTAGTTAAGGTTGTATGTCTTACTTAAGACATACAGCATCCAGAGATGTTTGCCTTCTGTAGGTACAGCTCTAGATACATTATTACAAAAACCCTTAGCAAAAGAGGGGAAATCTAAAAATCTTCTCCGAAATAAAAGTTAATTCAAGCCATACAACCTTGATTTTCTATGACTAATTTACAGGTAAAAGACAGAACAGCGCAGCTACAGAGTATGAACTTCCTCAGGTAAGCAGCAAGTTCTTTTATTTAAGAAAAAAAACTCTCCCAATTTGCCAGTCAAACTGAAGAACACACTTTCTTGACATTGGAATCTAAATCAGCAGAATCAAATAGGTTTTAGTTGTGGTCCAGAAAACATCTTAATGCACATTCCACAATATAACTACACCCATCAAAATGCTTCTCCTTATTGCTCTGAGTGGCCTTTATCTCCTTGTTCATCAGCTGCTGAACTCCTTATGCTAATGATGAATCAGCCATGCTTAAATCTAGATGTCAGTGTCTACGCTGCTTACTTTTGATCAAATGTCTCACTATGATCTGAAGACTAACAGAATGCACTCTGATCCATCTGTTTACACTTTCTGGGTTCTCACAAAAGTTTTTATTCCAAATATTTCAAACTCACCAAGTCATTCTGATTTTTCTTTTTGTCCAGGATGCCTCTGTGAACCATTATTATATTGCTGGAGAGGATCCTTCAAGTCCTTCTTCCACCTATGCCCTGGTAGGACCTCACACTGCACCTGCAGAATCCATCATCCCCCCAAACAACTCCCATCCAGAGACAATTTACGCACAGGTTGACAGAGCTGCCAAGTCCAACAGCCGAGCACGTGCACCCGACAGCTGAAAAACATATGACCACATGAGGAAGAAAGTAGTATGTCAGCCTCCTTCACCGAAGATGATCACGCTGCTGAGGATACTTAGTCATCCAGGTCATCGTAACACTCAAAGGTTTGAATCAAGGCTTTAAGAACTGACAAAGCCTTTTGGACTGAAGGTGAAATTCTTCAGGAAGAGAGAAAAAGAAGTCCATTGTCTTTATTAAAAGCTTTGAGGCATAGATCAGCACAGGTTGATACTCACGAGTATATGTGGCATTATACGTAACTTATCCACCACGTGAGAAGGGAGCACCAGAAATCAGCAAAACTGTTGAATCTGTGTTGATGACTTGTGAACTGTTCAGGACCCTGATGAAGATGGACTGTGAACTCCTTGTGCAAATGCATTATGAGTTAAATTCCCCCCCCCCCCCCCCCCCACCACCACCACCACCACACACACACACACACACACATTATAGAAGTCTGACAATGTTGAGTTGCCACGCCAGATGACATGGCACAAAAAACGAAGGTAATCATGGCTGCTTAATCATAATGGAAAAAGGCAAATAAAAAGATTAATATGAAAGGTTTTAGAACATGAATAGTTACAATCCAAGAAATATATTTTTACTAAAGTACAAAATCCAGTTTATTAAATATGTAAATTGTACAATATTGCCATATATATAACATATAAAATGAATATGGATTAATTTCTTTTTATTGTGGTTCTCCTGACACTTTATGTTTTGATGCTTTTCCCTGCTTTCTTGTTGAAACTGCATGTACAGTGTTGTTTGCAGGGTGATAGATATGCATTTTGTTTGGGTCCCTAATGAAGTAAATCACGTTGAATTACGGATATATAAGGTATGCAATTATAGAGTTCAGAAATGAGGCCCTACCAGCATTTTTTTTATTTATACTGTAAAACAATTCCAGTACTGTTTATGTGAAATGTGTTTGTAAAAGTGTTGCCCAGTCACAGGCATTTTTCGTGCTACTCTTTCTTGAACAGACTGTTCATTGCTTAAGGGAAAAAAAATGTGAACCAGATGTAGTTACTAATATTTGCCACCAGGTGGAGTTTACAGTTTACTGAACACTTCTGTCCTCAAGAGCTTGCTGCACGTGACAGAAACGTATAAACGATGTGGCCTTATTTCTGTATTTTTTACAGGTAAACAACCACAAAGAATTGTTAATTAGATGTACATAGTCAAATGCAGAGTGGAAGAGTCGGCTCTTTATATCCACTATGAATGTTTTGGATGAGTGAATAGTTATTCAGCTAGCAGCCAAGCTAACTATTAGCCAACGTTGGCTGGACCAACGGACAGGACAGATGAAGTGAACTTCAATTTCAAATGTTTCGTTTGATAACTGTAAATATTAGTGAGACTGCAGGAAAATTGGAGTATAAATAATGGCTGTGTAAGGCTAAGTGAACACTTCTGTCTTAGTGAGCAGGCAGCAATGACACCTACTGTAATGCTGCACGTGAAAGAAACATTTAAAGGATGTGGGTATTTCTGTATTTTTACAGAGGGAGAATTAAATATCTACAAGCCAGTGAGTTATTCTTGAAGTGTGCATATGCTGTACTTTTTTAAATTAAATTTATTAGCACACAGTGTTCATTTTTAAGCTTTTTTTTTTTTTTAACTGATAATCTTTTTATTCTTCTCAGTAGCACTTAAGAACCGAGGCAATCCGTGTATCATTTCCGGGTCACATACACTGGACCAATTAAATATTAAAAACAAATTCAGTCCCGTGGCCCGTTTTTTCATCTCGTAGTTTTTATTCAAGTCTAAAATGGAAATATGAAAAACCAGGCATTTTTTCATTTTTTTGTGTTAGATTAAAAAAATGAAAAACAAATCAAAACATCACTTTTTCATTTTTCAGCTTTTGATTGACAATTGAAAATGGAAAGAACGAATGATACACGGATTATACGCTGAAACTGTCTAGGATTGTGTCAATGGCTAGCAAAATCATTGGCAAGCCCCAAAAGGCTTTGTGCCTATTGTTCAAGGAGAGGGTAAGGAGGAAAGCCCTGAGCATTGCAGCTGATGGCTCCCATCCTCTCTTCAGAGAGTTTGTGCTTTTGAACTCTGGTAGGCGCTACAGAGTTCCTCTGGCAACCAAAAATATTTATAAGAAGTCTTTTGTCCCCAGAGCAGTCAACATTCTTAATTTGACAGAATGACCAAGTGCACTGACAGTGCTGGTGATGATGATGATGATGATGATTACGATGATGATGGCGATTATGAAACAGGTTTTTTAATGTTGGTATATTTCTTCTTAGTGCAGTTTTATATTTTATCTTTTTTACGATGTGATCTTCACTGCTGTATTGTACCCCACAATGTCTTGTCTGTATGTATCCTGATGAGCCAAAGATGAATTTCCACCCCGGTGGAACATAAAGATTTATTATTATTATACAGACAACACATTTATCTGATGTTTCAAAAGATCATGATTTTGTTGGTCTGAAGAACCTTGGGCTTTAAAAATGCATTAAAACCTCTTAGTTTGATTTGAATAATGACTTAATTTCTCAAATGTTGAATTAACACATCCAGATAGATAAATCCTCAACAACTTTGTTCTGTTAAAACACCTTAATTTTTCCGTGCTTATTAGGATTCCTTACTGCTTAGAGCATTTTTTTTTTGTTGGTATTTCATCATCTGTTTTGATGAGCAACTGTAACAAGAGCAAAGTTTTTTTTACATACTGGTGCAGCTCACTGCTTAGAGCGTTTTTTTTTTGTTGGTAATTTATCATCTGTTTTGATGAGCAACTGTAACAAGAGCAAAGTTTTTTTTTACATACTGGTGCAGCTCATTTAGATGAGATTTCCAGGGTCCATGTAATTTAAACAAAAAAACAAAAAACAAAAAAACAAATCCAGACAGGATGATGTGGGGATGTTGAACAAGGGTATGACTGACTAAAATGGAGAAGAGGAATCTAAAACTTTTTTTTTTTTTTTGTCTAAATCAGGGGTGTCCAAACTCAGTCCTGGAGGGCCACTGTCCTGCCGTTTTAGATGTTTCTGAGGCACAACACACCTGATTCAGTTAAATGGATCACCACCAGCTTGCCATCCAGGTCTGCACAAGTCTGTTAATGACCTATTCATTTGAATCAGGTGTGTTGAAGCAGGGACACATCCACAACATGCAGGACGGAGGCCCTCCAGAACTGGAGTTGGACACCCTTATGGGCATGGAATAATGTGCCATGTCTGTCACATAGGCAACTTCTACATCATGGTTCTCTCCCCAGTATGGTCATGACCCATTTAGGATCAAAAGAAATCTTGTAAAACTACTGGCTGCAATTTAGAAACAAAAAGGAGAGCTTTGGTGCTTCAGGCAATTCACAGAGAGGATGAGAATTGGAAAATGTGGGACTCAGTCACCTGTTATGTACATGTTTATGGTAATCACATCATCACAGGTAAGTCAGAAAAGTAATCACTGCTGGTGTTAAAAGTTTTAGTAGTCAAATGTGATGTGTTTGAAATAAATCAGCAATCCAATAAGGTAATAAGGCCACTTGGTGGCATCACTTGTCCACTTAGATGGAAAGACTGAATGGACATTCCTCCATCAAAATATACAAAGGTTTCTGTATATCGCTGGCTATCATGGTTCAGTAATGATGTCACACAGTCAGTTTACCTGACAGGTAGACTTCTGCACCAGATACAATCAACACTGTAGACGTATTTGATGGCTTTATATTTACAATAACCTCTAAAGTAGTCTTGACTGCCAGATTGTTCAGAAGCCTCCCACTAAAAATTCATTTTTGCTGCTGATAAAATTGTATTAATCATAACAATATTGCAAATATTACTGTAATTACTCCTGCTGTACTTTATGAATGAAAGACATGAATGTCATATGTCTTATAAAAGGAATTAAATCTGCAGATCACTGCTGCTTAACATACATATCAATATTACATTTTTCCAACTACTGCCATTCACTTATAGTAATTAGGTTCAAGTATCCCTTATGTTAGTTCCTTTAGTGTACCTGTACATAACAGATGAAAAATTAAATTTTGTATTTAACTTAGCAAATGTAAAAAACATTTGTGTAAACTAAAATATCCACACACGGATACAATTTATGTAGTCAGGTGGTAAATTAGGAATACAATTTTTGACTTGGTGTTTAAAAATGGGTAAAAAATTAGATTGTGCTGTTGGAATAATATTTTGAGAATTGTAGTGTGTATTGTTAAACATGGATATGGCACACTTTTATCACTAGGTGGCAGTGTTGCAAGTGTTAATTGTTTCTCGTCATAATTTAGCCAGAATTGCATGATATATGCATGTACATTGTCTCTAGTGCTTTCCGGAGAACCAGAGCAAGAGCTCCCAACCACCCAAGAAAATATAGTTATTATATCTTAAAGATACAAGGGCAAGTAAAAACCTTTACTAGCGGGAGAAAAACCTTTAAGCCAAACAGTGGCAAGGAAAAACTCCCCTTTAAAGAGGGAAGAAACCCTGAGCAGGACCTGGATTATAACTTCTGCTTGTTGTCTCTCTGTTGAAATTTAGCTGCAGTAAAAATGTTACTTTTTTCCTGATAAACATGTTGAACATTGTCCTTCCTCAATTATGGGTAATTCCACTGAAACCACTGCAGTTGAATGCTATCTGTGAAAACTGACAAACTAGTGACTCATAGCATCAAAACACTTAGAGACTTCTTATTACAAATGTTAGAGGCTGTGTATCAGAATATTTTGTGTTAGAATGTGGTATTTTTTCACATTCAGATAAATTATTAAGTAAATAAATATCTATTTAGTAAAAAATAGAGATGTAAATAGAGGAATTAAACAGTGAAATAGTGAGTATAACCCAGTGGTTTGATTTAAATGTATTTTGTTTCATTTTTTTTTGTGTCCATCCATTATGCCCGTTTAATCCTATGCAGGGTCACGGGGATCTGCTGGAGTCTATCCCAGCTCTCTATTGGTGAAAGGCAGGGCTCCACCTTGGACAGTCCATCCATCGCAGGGACACATGTAGACAAACAACCACTCACACTCATAATCACTCCTACGGGCAATTTCGAACCACCAATTAACCTGACATGCATGTCTTTGGACTGTAGGAGGAAGCCAGAGTACCTGGAGGAAACCCACGCAAGCACGGGGAGAACATGCAAACTCCACACTGAAAGACCCCTGCTGAGGTTCGAACCAGGAGCCTTCTAGCTGTGAGGCAACAGTGCTTATCACTAAGCCACTGTGCTGCTTTTTTTTTTTGTGTGTGTGTGTGTGTTTCTAAAGATATTTGTTATCATCAGGTGGTCTCCTCAGTGGTAGTGCTATTGCCTGTTATATGGGAAGTCTGGGCTCCAATTCTGGTGTAAAACATATGCCAAACCTCTCATGACTCTGCTGTGATGAACCCAAACAGGAAGAAATTGAAGTTACATTTCTTATAAGGTTTTTTGTGTTTCCTAAGTGGCTTTCCGTATTGTTTGGCAGTATAATGCAGACTTGTGTATTTTGTATTTTCACAGTGGGTTTCATGCTTTTCTTATGGTTTAAAAAAATCATCACATTTCCCATTTCTTTTATACTGTCAGTCTTTGATCTTCTAAGTTCCATACAAAGTTTACAGTTCAGAGCGTTTCTATTCCTTTAATTACATTAAAAAAATACTACATGGGCACTTCTAATAAGTAGTTTATCACATCAATTCATTGCTGTGGTTGTCTTGATCTATTTATTAATCACAGTTTTTAATGTTCTGTTTATCCATCGATCCATCATCTATACCCATTTTGTCCTATACAGTGTCACGGGGATCTGCTTGATTTTTTATTTTTTTTAAGCCTTTAGTTTGAAAACCAGAAGTCCACCAATGCTGCCGTACTTTTTTGGGTGCTCAATTCATCGTGCTTCTTTGTATATTTTATCAGGGCTGCTGTTTGACTGCAGTAATTTGCTGACGGTCCCTAAACTCCACGGCAGCAGCGAGGTACTTATATCTACAAAATGATACTAAGCTGGATAGAATTGGTGCTATTTTCATGACACTAATAACGTTTAAAGAGTAAAAAAAGGCCAATGTCGAATGTGAAACTAACTTTACCGCGCCCTAAGGTGGTAACTCAATTCACAGCGACAATAAATACAAATAACCTATTTTCTTGTTAACAGACCCATCTGGCAGCACCTTAAAGCTCAACTTGCCATTCCAAAGACCCTTTTCTGTCGCCATGTCTGTCCCACACATTGACTGTAAATACAATTATTGGCCGAGGGTCATATTTACAGAAACGTGTGTGCGTTAATCTTGCGTTAAAAATATAGTGGCGTTAAGATAAGATAAGATAAGATATTCCTTTATTTGTCCCACAATGGGGAAATTTACAATGTTACAGCAGCAGTGAGAATAGCAATAAGAAGAGAAAAGGACAACAATAAAATAGGATAAAACAATAATAAAAACAAACAATAACTACAATAGAGAATATATAATAAATAATAACTCTGACTTTATTTACAAGGATATGTTGGTAGTGATTACTACACCTGAGAAGTTATTGCACATCAGTGAATATGTATATTGCACATGTCAATGAATATGTATGTATATTGCACACAATAGTAATGCGTCACATTGTCCATTGGGAGGGGGGTTGCTGAGAGCGGTGCTGATTGTACAGTCTTACAGCAGCAGGGAGGAAGGACCTGCGATATCTCTCCTTCACACACCTGGGGTGAAGGAGTCTGTCGCTGAAGGAGCTCTCCAGTGCTGTAAGAGTGTCCTTCAGAGGATGGGAGACACTGTCCATCAGAGAAGATAGCTTAGCCATCATTCTCCTCTCTCCCACCACTTCCACCAGGTCAAGGGGCCATCCCAGGACGGAGCTGGCCTTCTTAATGATCTTATTCAGTCTCTTTCTCTCCGCCACTGAGATGCTGCTGCCCCCAAAGAAAATGGCTGATGCCACCACAGTGTCATTAAAGGTCTTTAGGAGTGCTCCCTGCACTCCAAAAGACCTCAGTCTCCTGAGCAGGTAGAGTCTGCTCTGGCCCTTCTTGTAAAGTGCAGTGGTGTTATTAGACCAGTCCAGTTTATTGTTCAGGTGAACACCCAGGTACTTGTAAGATGTCACGATCTCGATGTCCTTTCCCTGGATGTTCACCGGTGTTGGAGGGGCGTGTCCTCGCCTGCGGAAATCCACCACCAGCTCTTTGGTCTTCCCCGCGTTGATCTGGAGGTGGTTCCTCAGGCACCAGTCTACAAAGTCCTGTATCAGTTCTCTGTACTCTCCGTCGTCCCCATCAGTGATGAGACAGACGACGGCAGTCATCAGAGAACTTCTGCAGGTGACAGGTGGGTGTGTTGTGTGTGAAGTCTGCAGTATAGAGGGTGAAGAGGAACGGAGCCAGGACCGTTCCCTGGGGGGCCCCCGTTCTGCAGACAACTGTGTCTAACACACAGTCCCCAGACCTCACATACTGTGGACGGTTAGTGAGGTAGTCCATAATCCAGGATGTGAGGTGCTCGTCTACTCCTCTGTGGTCCAGCTTGTCCCTCAGGAGCACAGGTTGAATTGTGTTGAAAGCACTGGAAAAATCAAAAAACATGATTCTCACAGTGCTCCCAGGCTTCTCCAGATGAGAAAGAGCTCTGTGCAGGAGGAAGATGACAGCATCATCCACCCCGATGCTGCGCTGGTAGGCAAACTGCAGTGGGTCCATGCATGGACCCACCAGGAGGCGAAGATGGACAAGGACCAGCCTCTCCAGGGTCTTCATCAGGTGGGATGTTAGCACGACCGGCCTGTAGCTGCTGAGGTCCTTGGGGTGGGGGGTCTTGGGCACCGGTACCACGCAGGATGTTTTCCACAGCTGTGGTACTCTCCCCAGCTTCAGGCTCAGGTTGAAGATGTGCTGAACTGTTCCACACAGCTGGTCTGCACAGGACTTCAGGAGCCTGGAGCTGATGCCATCAGGACCCGCCGCCTTCCTCGCTTTGATCCTCCGGAGCTGGTTCCTCACCTGGAGTGTTGTGAGGGACAGGCTGGAGCAGGGGGGCTCTGTGGTGGTAGATGAAGGTGATATGTGACTAGGGAGAGCAGTGGGGGGTGGCTGGGAGCTGAGTGGGGGGATGGGGTCGCATACTGGAGGTGTCAACGAGGCAGGTTGCAGCAGTGATGACTGGGCTGGGGGAGGGGCAGATGTTTTCTCAAACCTGTTGAAGAAACAGTTCAGATCATTCACCCATTGTTGATCCCCCCAGCCTGGGAGTTGGGTTCCCCATGGCCAGAGATGGTTTTAAGGCCTCTCCAAACTCCACTGATGTTGCTCTGCTGCAGCTGATCTTCCATCTTCCTCCTGTAGCAACGTTTCCCCTCCCTGATTTTTCTCCTCAGCTCCCTCTGCACAGCCTTCAGCTCCTCCTTGTTTCCTGACCTGAAGGCTCTCTTCTTCTCCTTAAGGAGAGCTTTAATGTCAGGGTTAATCCACGGCTTGTTGTTGGAAAAACACCGTACAGTTCTGGTGGGTACAGTGTTTTCCACACAAAAGTTAATATAGTCTGTGATGCAGCTCGTGAGGCTGTCGATGTCCTCCCCCTGAGAGTCACAGAGTTCCTCCCACACTGTTGTGTCGAAGCAGTCCTGCAGAGCTTCCTCAGCTTCACTGGACCTCCTCTTTACAGTGTGAGAGACAGCTGGTTGTCTGTGTACGAGAGGTTTGTACACAGGCAAGAGATGAACCAGGTTATGATCTGATCTTCCCAGGGGAGGGAGGGGTGATGAGTTGTATGCCTCCTTAGTGTTGGCATAAAACAAGTCCAGTGTTTTTTTGTCTCTGGTGTGGCATGTCACATACTGGGTAAAAGTGGGCAGTATGGAGGAAGGACAGGCATGATTAAAGTCCCCAGAGATCAGGAGCAGGGCCTGAGGGTGTTGTGTCTGCAGCCTGCTAGTTACAGAGTGAAGGACATCACCAGCTGTATCAGCATTAGCAGAGGGGGGAACATAAACAGCTATGACAATAGCATGTGTAAATTCCCTCGGCAGGTAGTGGGGCCTCATGCTAACTGCTAGCAGCTCAATGTCCTTACAGCAGATCTGTTCTTTAATGGTGAGGTGCCCAGAGTTACACCATCTCTCATTAATAAAAACTGCCAGCCCTCCTCCTTTCCTCTTACGGCTCTCCATCGTCCTGTCCGCCCGTATCAGCTGGAAACCGTCCAGCGCGGCGCTCGTGTCAGGCGTCACAGCGTTCAGCCACGTCTCTGTGAACACCATGATGCTGCTCTCCCGGTACTCCCTTTGGTGTCGGGTCAGCGCCACTAACTCGTCCATCTTGTTGGGGAGAGATCTTACATTTCCCATAATGATGGACGGGAGGACAAACAGAATTTGCGTTAACGCGTTATTAATGCATTAAATTTGACGGACCTAGCTGAGCGGTTTCCACTGCTGTTCTCCCTTTCTTTCCCTTTTCTCCTTTCTTACTTCTCCAGCTCATTCCATAGTTAATTAGGAGCACCTTGTTACTGTAACTGTACTCCATTTTCTTTCCTGTAGTTCAGTGGTTCTCAAACTTTTAATACTGCGTTCCACCTGAGAAACTGTTCAGCTCTCTTGAGTACCACCATGATGACCAATTTAAAAATTTAGCCATATATGCCTTCTCAATTAGCTTTAAACACACAGAGATGTTTATTCCTTATTGTGGTTATTTATTACCTGAATTATTATTTTATTGAATCAGACATTCACAACTCTGTCCAACAATTCTCACATACTCATACTCTCATACACAGAGCAAAATAAACACACTAAAAAGTTGTTACATCTGTACTGCAAATGAATATGCAACAAATATTTTTTTAAGACACAATTTTAATTATCTCAAGCAACACATTTCGTTTGAAATGTATTTTTTATGCATTGTATGTTTCCGATTTTTAAAAAAATGAAAATGTGGAAAGTCATGATATTCCCCTGCGTACCACCAGAGAGCGCTCGCGTACCACTGGTGGTACGCATACCACAGTTTGCGCACCACTGCTGTAGTTTGTTGTGCTGTTTTGTGCCCCTTTTTTCTCTTATTTCTATATGTTTGCAGCCCAGAGTTTCCTGAGTTGCATGCTGACTTGCAGTTCCCTCCTCTGTCCATCCCAGTGTTTACCTCCACCTGTGTGTAGATGTGTTCGGGGTGCCGGCTGGTGTGGTGACCGGTGATCTAGTCCTCTGACCATCTCACCTCAGTGCTGCTACCTGCATCTGTTTATAGGGATGTCCCGATCACGTTTTTTGGGTCCCGATCCGATTCCGATCTTTTAATTTTGATGATCGGCCGATTTCCGATTTTTTCCGATCCGATTTCATTTCTTTTGAGTGGGCAAACAGAGTTTAATTTCCCATGCATTTTATTTCCTGTGTACATTAATAAATAGGCCTGCATCCAAGCTGAGATTAATAGCTTTTATCATCTCATAAAATTAACAATAACTTATTTAAACACTCTTCTTTCTTTCTTTTTTGTTTGGGAGAATTATTATAAAACACATTTAGTTACAGAACAGTGACTGTTCAACAGTCTCAGTACTAAACAACAAAGCACTTCCATTTAAATAGCAGCAGGTGAACTTGGCTAGCAGTTTAAGGCAATGAAAACACTAGCAGAAGTCTTTGCAATCAATGAAATCATAATAAAAATAACATAAAATGTTAACTTAACTTCTTTCAAGACCCGCTGCACATGTTCGCGCACCTGTGTCCTTTGTCGTTCATGTAATGACGGGAACGAGGCTCGAGGTAATTAATGAGCCGGTTAAATGCCTTGTATTCCACAAACTCCGTGTCCTCAGTAATACATTCCACGATTAGCTCGGTGATTTTTCGGTGTCCTTTAGCTCGGTTTAGCTCGGTGTCTTTCTTTTAAAAGTTTCACAGAGCGTTTGCTGCCGAAGCTGCTGCCGGCCGTCGGCTGTCGGCACCACGGCACCTGACAGAAGGCTGCGGTGATCGGTGCTGCGTGCTTTTTTAAGTGTCTGATTAAATTGGTGGTGTTGTAAACTCTCTTCTTACTTACCCCTCGTGATATCTCAGCCTTCCACACGTTGCAAGTCGCAGTCGAAGCGTCGGTCTTTGTAATTTTATAGCGTTGCCACACTGCTGAGATTTTTGCTAAAGTTTAGCCTGACGCCGCCGGTCTAGAAACTTTTAAGGTGGATACGAGACAGCGCTGCTGGGAAACGTCATTTCAGTGCAAATTATTAAATGTATATAGTTTAAAAAATATTTTTGTTTGTGTAATATGATTACTTTATTAATTTGTGTTAATCAGGATCACTTTTTGAGGAAAAAAATTATGAAAAAAAGATCGGCGTGTTATAATAAGGTTGATCGGCCGATCCGATCCACCTTAAATTTTTAAGATCGAAGGCTGATCCGATCAGGGGATCGGGATCGGGACATCCCTATCTGTTTATGTAGTCATTTCATTCAGTCATTTGTGTGCTCTCCTCTCTCTGTGCTCCATCCTCTCGCTGTCCTGTCTTCCCTCTCTTTTTCTTTCTTTACTCAGCTGGCCTTCAGCAGAAAGGTCCCCCCTTATGATCCGGGTCCTGATGAAGGTTTCTTCCTCTTAAAGTGGAGTTTTTCCTTGCCCTTGCTTGGCTTAAAGGTTTTTTTTTTCTACCACTGTGGGAGTTTACTTGCCATTATTCTTGATTTGGATTTAATATTATAATTTTAGTTCATGATATTTGCTTGGGGGTTATGATTTGGGTCTCTGTAAAGCACCTAGAGACAATTGACATTGTAATATGCTATACAAATCAAATTGATTTGAATTAACCTGATTCACTTATCAACTATTTTATTCAGTTAAGTGCAATCTGTACAAAAAACAAAAATTGCAACTTTTCCATCATTTTGTTCAAAACAATTACAAATTAAGGTATAGAAAATACTTCCCATTGGGTCTCAGCTCCTCTCCTCTGTAACATATTTGCAGAGGCAGTTATTAGATTTTTAAGATGTTATGAAATGAAATGAAATGAATGAAATGAAAAATAAAAAATACTTTATTTTTCCCATAAAAGGAAATTCAATACTGTAGTAAGGGCTCTCTTTTTTTTTTTTTTTTATAAACAACAGACAAACGACAGCAATAATAATAATAATAATAATAATAATAATAATAATAATAATAGGTTTTATGTCTTGTTGTGGAGGCTGATGGCTGCTGGCAGGAATGATCTTCTGTATCTTTCCGTCTTGCAACGGACCTGAAGAAGCCTCTCACTGAACACACTCACTGTGACACTGTGATCACTGTGTCGTGATTACTTATTATTATAATTATTATTATTATTAATCTGGATGCATCATCATTAAAAAAAGCGAACCATTACAATCAGTATTTTTCCATGTTTTGGTTGGTGGCTTCATCAACATTCAGAGAAAACATCCATCCTTGGAGCTGATCAAACAGACGTTTCTAGAACTCTAGTGCTATGCCACTGGGTTTATATAACTGGCATCTGATTGGAGACAGGAAGTTTTGTTAACGCGTTTTATTAAACTGCTACTTTTTTACGCAGATGCACGAATGGTTGAGCAATCATAAATTATAAATCGTGTTCCGCAATGAACGACCATGCACTTATTTTCAGGTCACAAGTCATCGGGGCCGCTACGTCCGCTGTGGCTGTTGCTCCAGTTAACGGCTTGTGTGTTGGAGCGCACGAACAGCTGCTTTATACCTGGGATCTCCTTCATGACGGTGAAGAGCTTTATTGCCGCTAGTTGCATAGACTAGCTTCTTGGGGCACAAAACAGGTACCAGGCTCCTTTAGCTTCTGGCACCAGCTCCCAAACGGCTAAACGTCCCCTCCCTTTTCCTCTGTCCAGGCCCAGCGCTACTTGAATTTTGCCTCCATTCTTCTGATTGCGGGATAAACAAACACCAGCTCGACTCGCCTGCATTCAGGACCACTCAGAGATAACATGTTTCTGTGTGTGTTTTTTCCTGAATCATAGTCAAACGCTGGAGATCCGGCACGGTGCCAGAATACTTTAAGCCCTGGACATGTATTGAGCCTTTAATAACTAAACAAGCACCTTATGTCCTCAACAAGTAAAAATTTGCTGTAATCTGTTGGGCTCCTTTTGCCAGGATAGTTTTATAAACTGGCATTACATCCATTTTGAATTTTTATTTCAACTGGAAGTAATTGAATTATGAATTGCTATTAACTGAATTCTGAAATTGAATTAATTGTATGTTGAAACGGACTATAATTTGGATTATGGATTAGACTATGCATGAATTAAAGTGAAATATAATACCATTAGGATTTAATTGGATAATACTTAATTATTTTATGCTTACAATGCTTTTGTTGCCTTGAGATGGCTTTGTTGTGAGCTGGAGATATATATTGAAAACGCTTTAAAAAAACAAAATAATCAAAAACAAAATAATCATGACAACAGTGATCGTTATTTCTTAAGTAGGAGTGGGGGAGAGTTTCATATGGGATGACAGCTGTTGGAAAGTTCTACAGCAGCAGCAAAACTCTGCTTCAAAAAGAAGAAGAGGCAGATGGTTTTAAATATTCAGTTTAGCACTAATGAGTCTGAAGGTAGGATGGTTGTAATTTAATAGCATTTAATGGTCTGTCTGAATAGTCACATCTTCTTCCTGCTGTGTTGCAAACTGTTAAAAAGGTTTGTGCCTGAAAGCAAAGGGGACGGTTGCAACTCTTAATACTACCCCCTTTTCCTCCTTCAGTGTATAACTGACTTCCTCCTTCGCTGTATGATACTTGAACAAATATGACTGCAGTTGTTTTCATGCTTATCGTCTCTCTGCTAATTGAAGCACAAGGTAAAATCTTATTTTATTTTCTTATAAATATTGGCTTGTTGTGTAGCACTATGTCATCAGACGTAATGAGAAGTAAAGCCATAATTTTGCTGAAATGAATAGAGGAGCTGTGAGCTGTTGGAATAAAATCAACTATGATAAAACACGTTATGTTAAACTAAAAATTGGACTAGAGATGCAACCAGCTGGTGAAAATATTGCGCTCAAGGCAAACAGTTGTAATATTACCAATAAGATTTTGTTATTTATTTGCTGAATTGATAAGTGTTGATGATTCTGTATTTTGCAGCATGAAGATATTTTCTGAAATCCCTCTCCTCATTTTAGATGCTTATGATCAAATTCAAAGTAGTTACTTCAAAATACTGAGTGATACACCTTTACAAATGTAAATGTTCATGCTCGTACCATCAGAGAGGACCTTGAAACCCTCTACAACCTCCAGATCTGTGTCTCTAAGTGTTTCAAAGCATTTCATTTGAGCATGTGGTATTTATTTATTTATTTATTATTTTAAATTTTGATTAGATGCATGGTGTGGTAAAAGTAATGTTTACTTCGGAGGCTAATATATAAACAAAGCCAACTAATAATTTAGAGCCCGAACACAGTTGTGACATATTTAGTTCTCTTTTTGTGGGCAGTTTTTCTCAGTAATTTTTCAGCATGATGGAGAAGCACATTTTCATATGGAGTTAATTTTATGAATCCATAACTCATATGGAGTTAATTTTAACCTTTCAGGACAATGCATGTGCCCATTCTACCTGAAGTTAAAAAAAAGAAATAAAATACGCACAAAAGTCTGAATGTCACCTTGTCACATGGCATCAATTCAATTCCTCTGCAGAGGAAGGCATCAAAACAGGCTGGAGCTGGTGGCTTCTGGCTGGAAACTGCTTTAGTTTTTCAATTTTTCTTCAGTGTTTTAAAGTTATACATGTCTCACCAGTAATTTTCATTATCTATGATTCACCCTAATCATTTTTGTTAACAGAAGAAATAAATAAATCAGTCTGATCAGTGGTATTCAATGTATGAATGAAATTCTTATAAGAGCTTATGGACTGGAATAGTTGTTGCACTACAGATAATAAGTACTGTATCTAACATATTTACTTACCGGGTCAGACGGGTACACAGAGGAAACACATTATTTCTCAGGCTGATACGCGGACCAGAAAAAAATCCATCATCTCCTTAGAGCACAGATGTCCACTACTTTAACAACATGGATGAAACAGTGAAACTATTTCAAAAAACAAATGTTTTATGTGATTTTCATGGTTGCCTAGCTGTTAATTCTGACTTGTTTTTAATCTCTGTTTCTTTAGGTCTTGAACATGTGTTCGTGCAGCAGGGAACGAACCTTCGTCTGGATGTAAAGACACCTTTTAAACTCACAGAAAGTGACATGTTTCTCTGGAGGTGTAACAGTGATAACATACTAAGATTCACTGATGGGAAAACATTAGTTTTTGACTCCTATAAAGGAAGTGCTGTTTTACTTCAAAATTATACTCTGCTGATTAAAAATGTGCAACACAAAAACAGTGGAATTTATAAATCAGTTGTTAGTGGGACAAAAGAAATAACAGTAGCTGAATACAATGTCACCGTCCAAGGTAGGTTTCTTTTGGTCTCATTGTTTATTACTATTTTAAAATGCTGACACAACATAGTATTTTTCTTCAAAGTCATTCACACCTGATGATATTCTTCAGCTCCAGTGTCTGCAGTAAACATGACAGTGATCCCCGACAACCTTCCTCCCTGTAACCTGACTGTGACCTGCCAAACAGAGGACGGTTACAGCAAAACCTTCAGATGTGACACCCAAAACTGCTCTCATGTGGAAACTACAAACTTGGAAAGGAGGACCTACTCTTCCTCTCTAAATGTCTATCTGCCGGGAGACTACATTATCTGTAACCATAGCAACCAAGTGAGCTGGAAACAGGACCAGAAAGAGATCAAACCTTACTGTGACCCAAGACCAGGTAAGATTCAAAGATACGTCATGAGTCAGTTACTGAGAGATTAAAGTCAGAACCTTTTATTTTTCCCTCAGCAGAACCTAAAACAAGTGAAGTAGAGCCAAAAGAAGAATGTTTTTATTTTCTCCATTCATGTGAAATTTCAGTTGCACTATTATAAGAGATTGTATTACAGCTTACTTGAACTTACAAATATAAATATTTTTTATTTATACTGTGTATATGCACACTAACTTTAATTTCCAGCTAGAAAGCGGAAAGTTTTATTTCAAGTGTTACTCTGCTGTTACTGGAAAAGTAGTAAGAAAAGCATTGAGCATCATGTTTGTTCTGTGTTTTCACCCTCTTGACAATATCATTTAACAGCATTGAGGGGAAATTAAAACAAAGCCCATCATTTGAAAGTTCTGCTCCAGTTGGTGTCACTGTGAGATTTCTCCCCAAAGTCGTCTGACTTAGAAACAAAATGAATGCAGTTTCTTTGTACCTCAGCCCTTATTTCAGTAACAGTTCTGATAGACCACCAGATTAGTGGATGTTAGATTGCTGTTTGTGTCAGAGAGTAAAATGATAAGGTCACCTGACGTTGTGAAGCTATAAACCATTTAAAGTTTCATGTAGACAGTGATATTATTTCTACTGTCTGGCATGGTAGACATTCCAGTGTTTCTGACAGAATTTTTATTTTGATCTTCTTTCAGTTTCCAACGAAGCAACAAGAATTGTGATTCGAATTGCCACCACAGTAGTAGTTTTTCTGCTGGCTGTGACATTTACTGTCTATATCCTCAGAAAATGTAAGTCCCAAATGTACTTATGCTTTTCTTTGTTACTGAGAAAGAAAAAAAAAAATGAAATCATTCTTCCACTTATCCAAGTGGCAGGGGGACAGCAGTCTCCATTTGGGCTTGACAAACCTCACTAATCCACAGTTCTGCTCTGATAACAATAGAAGTGGTTATGGTCCAGTGTAGCAGCACTTTGGCTCTGTCCTCAGGTCTCATCAGCAGTCTTTCAAACGTACATTATTTGTGAGCAGTGTGAGTTTACCTGAAGGTACATCTCGCCATATCTTGCTCTTTCTTGAATTATACCTATAAAAAGGATGAGTGGTGCCAAATAAAATGTACTTTTAGCTTTGACCTGGTGCAAATCTCTTCCAAAGCCCACAGAATAATTCACCCACAGGTGAATGTGATGTCAATGTATGAGTCGGAGCTCCATCGCAGTATTTTACTTTGAAAATTCACCAGACTCTACAAGCCATTGTTGCATCTGACTTCTTGTCAGCTCATCTGCTGTGTGTAAATTGATGTAGTTTATCTGCAGTGAAGCCCCAAAATAGACTTGACATGCACTTTTACCTTGACTTATGCTTCGATGAATCGATGACATATATACCCCATAACAGGGAACTATGTACATAGGACATATAAAGGTCACCGTTTATACTTGTCTGTTGTTATTTGTATCACTCTATAATTACACCTCCAAATGCTCAGCTCTATCGTTCTCAGTGCTGAACTTCCTGTCGTTACTTCCATTTGTAGCACAGACATAGTCCATCCATTATCTATACCCCCTTAATCCTCTGCAGGGTCACGGGGATCTCCTGGAGCCTATACCAGCTCTCTTCAGGTGAAAGGCAGGGGTACACCCTGGACAGGCCGCCAGTCCATCGCAGAGCCACATGTAGACAAACAACCATGCACACTCACAATCACTCCTACAGGAAATTTAGAACCACCAATTAACCTGACATGCATGTCTTTGGACTGTGGGAGGAAGTTGGAGTACCTGGAGGACACCCACTCAAGCACGGGGAGAACATGCAAACTCCACACAGAAAGGAACCTGCTAAGGTTCGAACCAGGAACCTTCTAGCTGTGAGGCAACAGTGCTGACCACCAAGACATAGTGACGTAGCAATTAAAGCATATCTTAAGTGAGTTGGAGCTTATAAATGTTGAGCATTTCTAAGGTAATTTATGTGGACATTACAGCCAACTATGGTTCTACCCAGCTTGAAAACGGTGATGAAGTAGTAGGAGGAAATGGGTAGAAGAACAACAGTGATACCATATGGACCAATCATATTTGTTGCAGTCTGCTTCAAAGTGACATTAGTGGTAACATTTGTGGAGAGGTGCTCATCAGGGTACGGTGAAGCTTATGGCTCAGGTTTCCTTTAAACTAAACTGTTAGCTCTGCTGTACCCTGATGTGCACCTCTTCTCTATGGTTGCTCCATGTCAGGTCAACATGGACTGTAACACACGTCGCTGCTCTGCACGGTGCTGTTTTTTATCTTCTTTGTATCTCCCACTACTGCTACTTCATCATTTTCAAGCCAGGCAGAGATGGCTGATGTTCCTCATTCATCCGCTCCAACTCAAATAAGACATGCTTTATTTGTGTCATTGCTATGTCTGACCTACATATAGGAAGTGAACAAAAGGAAGCTCAGCACTGCAGGCAATAATCCACGCTGCAACCTCACGTTTGGTGTTGTACTTAGAGAACCACAAACAACAATAGACAGGGATAAACTGCAACAATGACGAAGGTCTCATAAGTCAGACTTTTGTAACTGATGGTTGTTTATGAGATGCTTTTAAATCACTCCAAGGCTCCTCTGGCGAGACCGCACTCACTGACTAGGATGTCTGGGATTCACAGTAGCGGTGCAGCTATTTCACAGAACTTCCACACCCTGTGGGACTTGCATGTTAGTCGTTATGTGGACCAGGTAGTGAAATACATGGATCAAAGCTGGCATGAGGACAAATTCAACAGCTGAGTTTTTTTGGCTGAGCAGAGGTTTAAACCCAGGGTGGCAAATTTCACAAACAAGGTTTTATTGAAAGCGGAGTCTAGGAACAAAGCAAGGGTCAAAAATTCAGGAGAGACCAGCAATGTCACAGTCAAGACAAAAACAGGGAAAAACGGAGGTCAAGACACACAAGATGACAGATGGAGAAATAAGACTGACAAGTTAGTTGAAAGGAACATGAACAATATGGAACCAGATGAGTGTTTCTAATCCGTGTAAAAACATTATGATAAAGGGTAGAACACTCATCTGTTCCATATGTTCATGTTCCTTTCAACTAACTTGTCAGTCTTATTTCTCCTCTGTCATCTTGTGTGTCTTGACCTCCGTTTTTCCCTGTTTTTGTCTTGACTGTGACATTGCTGGTCTCTCCTGAATTTTTGACCCTTGCTTTGTTCCTAGACTAAAACCTTGTTTGTGAAATTTGCCACCCTGGGTTTAAACCTCTGCTCAGCCAAAAAAACTCAGCTGTTGAATTTGTCCTCATGCCAGCGTTGATCCATGTATTTCACTACCTGGTCCACATAACGACTAACATGCAAGTCCCACAGGGTGTGGAAGTTCTGTGAAATAGCTGCACCGCTACTGTGAATCCCAGACATCCTAGTCAGTGAGTGCGGTCTCGCCAGAGGAGCCTTGGAGTGATTTAAAAGCATCTCATAAACAACCATCAGTTACAAAAGTCTGACTTATGAGACCTTAGTCATTGATGCAGTTTATCCCTGTCTATTGATGTTTGTGCCTCTCTAAGTACAACACCAAACGTGAGGTTGCAGCGTGGGTTATTGCCTGCAGTGCTGAGCTTCCTTTTGTTCACTTCCAATATGTAGGTCAGACATAGCAATGACACAAATAAAGCATGTCTTATTTGAGTTGGAGCTGATGAATGAGGAGCATCAGCCATCTCTGCCTGGCTTGAAAATGATGAAGTAGCAGTAGTGGGAGATACAAAGAAGATAAAAAACAGCACCGTGCAGAGCAGCGACGTGTGTTACAGTCCATGTTGACCTGACATGGAGCAACCATAGAGGAGAGGTGCATGTCAGGGTACAGCATGCTTAGCTTAGTTTAAAGGAAACCTGAGCCATAAGCTTCACCGTACCCTGATGAGCACCTCTCCACAAATGTTACCACTAATGTCACTTTGAAGCAGACTGCAACAAATATGATTGGTCCATATGGTATCACTGTTGTTCTTCTACCCATTTCCTCTTACTACTTCATCACCGTTTTCAAGCTGGGTAGAACCATAGTTTGCTATAATGTCCACATAAATTACCTTAGAAATGCTGAACATTTATAAGCTCCAACTCACTTAAGATATGCTTTAATTGCTCCGTCACTATGTCTGACTGCAGCGCGGTGGCTTGGTGGTAGAAGGTTCCTGGTTCGAACCTCAGCAGGTTCCTTTCTGTGTGAAGTTTGCATGTTCTCCCCGTGCTTGAGTGGGTTTACTCCAGGTACTCCAGCTTCCTCTCACAGTCCAAAGACATGCATCTTAGGTTAATTGGTGGTTCTAAATTTCCTGTAGGAGTGATTGTGAGTGTGCATGGTTGTTGGTCTACATGTGGCCCTGCGATGGACTGGCGACCTGTCAGGGGTGTACCCCTGCCTTTCACCTGAAGAGAGCTGGTATAGGCTCCAGGAGATCCCCGTGACCCTGCATAGGATTAAGGGGGTATAGATGATGGATGGACTATGTCTGTGCTACAAATGGAAGTAACGACAGGAAGTTCAGCACTGAGAACGATAGAGCTGAGCATTTGGAGATGTAATTATAGAGTGATACAAATAACAACAGACAAGTATAAACGGTGACCTTTATATGTCCTATGTACATAGTTCCCTGTTATGGGCTATATATGTCATCGATTCATCGAAGCATAAGTCAAGGTAAAAGTGCATGTCAAGTCTATTTTGGGGCTTCACTGCAGATAAACTACATCAATTTACACACAGCAGATGAGCTGACAAGAAGTCAGATGCAACAATGGCTTGTAGAGTCTGGTGAATTTTCAAAGTAAAATACTGCGATGGGGCTCCGACTCATACATTGACATCACATTCACCTGTGGGTGAATTATTTTGTGGGCTTTGGAAGAGATTTGCACCAGGTCAAAGCTAAAAGTACATTTTATTTGGCACCACTCATCCTTTTAATAGGTATAATTCAAGAAAGAGCAAGATATGGCGAGATGTACCTTCAGGTAAACTCACACTGCTCACAAATAATGTACGTTTGAAAGACTGCTGATGAGACCTGAGGACAGAGCCAAAGTGCTGCTACACTGGACCATAACCACTTCTATTGTTATCGGAGCAGAACTGTGGATTAGTGAGGTTTGTCAAGCCCAAATGGAGACTGCTGTCCCCCTGCCACTTGGATAAGTGGAAGAATGATTTCATTTTTTTTTTTCTTTCTCAGTAACAAAGAAAAGCATAAGTATATTGGGGACTTACATTTTCTGAGGATATAGACTGTAAATGTCACAGCCAGCAGAAAAACTACTACTGTGGTGGCAATTCGAATCACAATTCTTGTTGCTTCGTTGGAAACTGAAAGAAGATCAAAATAAAAATTCTGTCAGAAACACTGGAATGTCTACCATGCCAGACAGTAGAAATAATATCACTGTCTACATGAAACTTTAAATGGTTTATAGCTTCACAACGTCAGGTGACCTTATCATTTTACTCTCTGACACAAACACAGCAATCTAACATCTACTAATCTGGTGGTCTCTATCAGAACCGTTACTGAAATAAGGGCTGGGGTACAAAGAAACTGCATTCATTTTTAAGTCTTTTCTAAGTCAGATGACTTTGGGGAGAAATCTCACAGTGACACCAACTGGAGCAGAACTTTCAAATGATGGGCTTTGTTTTAATTTCCCCTCAATGCTGTTAAATGATATTGTCAAGAGGGTGAAAACACAGAACAAACATGATGCTCAATGCTTTTCTTACTACTTTTCCAGTAACAGCAGAGTAACACTTGAAATAAAACTTTCCGCTTTCTAGCTGGAAATTAAAGTTAGTGTGCATATACACAGTATAAACAAAAAATATTTATATTTGTAAGTTCAAGTAAGCTGTAATACAATCTCTTATAATAGTGCAACTGACATTTCACATGAATGGAGAAAATAAAAACATTCTTCTTTTGGCTCTACTTCACTTGTTTTAGGTTCTGCTGAGGGAAAAATAAAAGGTTCTGACTTTAATCTCTCAGTAACTGACTCATGACGCTGTATCTTTGAATCTTACCTGGTCTGGGTCACAGTAAGGTTTGATCTCTTTCTGGTCCTGTTTCCAGCTCACTCGGTTGCTATGGTTACAGATAATGTAGTCTCCCGGCAGATAGACATTTAGAGAGGAAGAGTAGGTCCTCACTACCAAGTTTATAGTTTCCACATGAGAGCAGTTTTGGGTGTCACATCTGAAGGTTTTCCTGTAACCGTCCTCTGTTTGGCAGGTCACAGTGAGGTTACAGGGAGGAAGGTTGTCAGGGATCACTGTCATGTTTACTGCAGACACTGGAGCTGAGGAATATCATCAGGTGTGAATGACTTTGAAGAAAAATACTATGTTGTGTCAGCATTTTAAAATAGTAATAAACAATGAGACCAAAAGAAACCTACCTTGGACGGTGACATTGTATTCAGCTACTGTTATTTCTTTTGTCCTACTAACAACTGATTTATAAATTCCACTGTTTTTGTGTTGCACATTTTTAATCAGCAGAGAGTAATTTTGGAGTAAATTAGCACTGCCTTTATATGAGCCAAGAACTTTTGTTTTCCCATCAGTGGATCTTAGTATGTAAGCATTGTTACACTTCCAGAGAAATATGTCACTTTCTGTGAGTTTAACAGGTGTCTTTACATCCAGATGTAGGTTCGTTCCCTGCTGCACGAACACATGTTCAAGACCTAAAGAAACAGAGATTAAAAACATGTCAGAATTAGCAGCTAGGAACCATGGAAATCACATATAACATTTGTTTTTTGAAATAGTTTCACTGTTTCATCAATGTTGTTAAAGTAGTGGACATCTGTGCTCTAAGGAGATGATGGATTTTTTTCTGGTCCGCGTATCAGCCTGAGAAATAATGTGTTTCCTCTGTGTACCCGTCTGACCCGGTAAGTAAATATGTTATATACAGTACTTATAATCTGTAGTGCAACAACTATTCCAGTCCATAAACTCTTATAAGAATTTCATTCATACATTGAATACCACTGATCAGACTGATTTATTTATTTCTTCTGTTAACAAAAATGATTAGGGTGAATCATAGATAATGAAAATTACTGGTGAGACATGTATAACTTTAAAACACTGAAGAAAAATTAAAAAACTAAAGCAGTTTCCAGCCAGAAGCCACCAGCTCCAGCCTGTTTTGATGCCTTCCTCTGCAGAGGAATTGAATTGATGCCATGTGACAAGGTGACATTCAGACTTTTGTGCCTATTTTATTTCTTTTTTTTTACTTCAGGTAGAATGGGCACATGCATTGTCCTGAAAGGTTAAAATTAACTCCATATGAGTTATGGATTCATAAAATTAACTCCATATGAAAATGTGCTTCTCCATCATGCTGAAAAATTACTGATAAAAACTGCCCACAAAAAGAGAACTAAATATGTCACAACTGTGTTCGGGCTCTAAATTATTAGTTGGCTTTGTTTATATATTAGCCTCCGAAGTAAACATTACTTTTACCACATCAAATGCATCTTATCAAAATTTAAAATAAAAAATAAATAAATACCACATGCTGAAATAAAATGCTTTGAAACACTTAGAGACACAGATCTGGAGGGTGTAGAGGATTTCAAGGTCCTCTCTGATGGTACGAGCATGAACATTTACATTTGTAAAGGTCTATCACTCAGTATTTTGAAGTAACTACTTTGAATTTGATCGTAAGCATCTAAAATGAGGAGAGGGATTTCAGAAAACATCTTCATGCTGCAAAATACAGAATCATCAACACCTGTCAATTCAGCAAATAAATAACAAAATCTTATTGGTAATATTACAACTGTTTGCCTTGAGTGCAATATTTTCACCAGCTGGTTGCATCTCCAGTCCAATTTTTAGTTTAACATAACGTCTTTTATCATAGTTGATTTTATTCCAACAGCTCACAGCTCCTCTATTCAGTTCAGCAAAATTATGGCTTTACTTCTCATTACGTTTAATGACATAGTGCTACACAACAAGCCAATATTTATAAGAAAATAAAATAAGATTTTACCTTGTGCTTCAGTTAGCAGAGAGATGATAAGCATGAAAACAACTGCAGTCATATTCGTTCAAGTATCAAACAGCAAAGGAGGAAGTCAGTTATACACTGAAGGAGGAAGAGGTTCAGTATTAAGTGTTGTAACCGTCCCCTTTGCTTTCAGACACAAACCTCTAACAGTTTGCAACACAGCAGGAAGAAGATGTGACTATTCAGACAGACCATTAAATGCTATTAAATTACAACCATCTTACCTTCAGACTCATTAGTGCTAAACTGAATATTTAAAACCATCTGCTTCTTCTTCTTTTTGAAGCAGAGTTTTGCTGCTGCTGTAGAACTTTCCAACAGCTGTCGTCCCATATGAAACTCTCCCCCACTCCTACTTAAGAAATAACGATCACTGTTGTCATGATTATTTTGTTTTTGATTTTTTTGTTTTTTTAAAGCGTTTTCAATATATATCTCCAGCTCACAACAAAGCCATCTCAAGGCAACATAGCATAAAAAATTAAGTATAATCCAATTAAATCCTAATGGTATTATATTTCACTTTAATTCATGCATAGTTCAATCCATAATCCAAATTATAGTCCGTTTCAACATACAATTAATTCAATTTCAGAATTCAGTTAATAGCAATTCATAATTCAATTACTTCCAGTTGAAATAAAAATTCAAAATGGATGTAATGCCAGTTTATAAAACTATCCTAGCAAAAGGAGCCCAACAGATTACAGCAAATTTTTACTTGTTGAGGACATAAGGTGCTTGTTTAGTTATTAAAGGCTCAATACATGTCCAGGGCTTAAAGTATTCTGGCAAGGTGCCAGATCTCCAGCGTTTGACTATGATTCAGGAAAAAACACACACAGAAACATGTTATCTCTGAGTGGTCCTGAACGCAGGCGAGGCGAGCTGGTGTTTGTTTATCCCGCAATCAGAAGAATGGAGGCAAAATTCAAGTGGCGCTGGGCCTGGACAGAGGAAAGGGGAGGGGACGGTTAGCCATTTGGGAGCTGGTGCCAGAAGCTAAAGGAGCCTGGTACCTGTTTTGTGTGTTGTGCCCCAAGAAGCTAGTCTATGCAACTAGCGGCAATAAAGCTCTTCATCGTCATGAAGGAGATGCCAGGTATAAAGCAGCTGTTCATGCGCTCCAACACACAAGCCGTTAACTGGAGCAACAGCCACAGCGGACGTAGCGACCCCGATGACTTGTGACCTGAAAATAAGTGCATGGTCGTTCATTGCGGAACACGATTTATAATTTATGATTGCTCAACCATTCGTGCATCTGCGTAAAAAAGTAGCAGTTTAATAAAACGCTTTAACAAAACTTCCTGTCTCCAATCAGATGCCAGTTATATAAACCCAGTGGCATAGCACCAGAGTTCTAGAAACGTCTGTCTGATCAGCTCCAAGGATGGATGTTTTCTCTGAATGTTGATGAAGCCACCAACCAAAACATGGAAAAATACTGATTGTAAAGGTTCGCTTTTTTTAATGATGATGCATCCAGATTATTAATAATAATAATAATAATAATAATAAGTAATCACGACACAGTGATCACAGTGTCACAGTGAGTGTGTTCAGTGAGAGGCTTCTTCAGGTCCGTTACAAGACGGAAAGATACAGAAGATCATTCCTGCCAGCAGCCATCAGCCTCCACAACAAGACATAAAACCTATTAGTATTATTATTATTATTATTATTATTATTATTGCTGTCGTTTGTCTGTTGTTTATAAAAAAAAAAAAAAAAAAAAGAGAGCCCTTACTACAGTATTGAATTTCCCTTTATGTGAAAAATAAAGTATTTTTTATTTTTCATTTCATTCATTTCATTTCATAACATCTTAAAAATCTAATAACTGCCTCTGCAAATATGTTACAGAGGAGAGGAGCTGAGACCCAATGGGAAGTATTTTCTATACCTTAATTTGCAATTGTTTTGAACAAAATGATGGAAAAGTTGTAATTTTTGTTTTTTGTACAGATTGCACTTAACTGAATAAAATAGTTGATAAGTGAATCAGGTTAATTCAAATCAATTTGATTTGTATAGCATATTACAATGTCAATTGTCTCTAGGTGCTTTACAGAGATCCAGATCATAACCCTCAAGCAAATATCATTAACTAAAATTATAATATTAAATTCAAATCAAGAATAATGGCAAGTAAACTCCCACAGTGGTAGAAGAAAAAAACCTTTAAGCCAAGCAAGGGCAAGGAAAAACTCCACTTTAAGAGGAAGAAACCTTGATCAGGACCTGGATCATAAGGGGGGACCTTTCTGCTGAAGACCAGCTGAGTAAAGAAAGAAAAAGAGAGGGATGACAGGACAGAGAGAGGATGGAGCACAGAGAGAGGAGAGCACACAAATGACTGAATGAAATGACTACATAAACAGATAGGGATGTCCCGATCCCGATCCCCTGATCGGATCGGCCTTCGATCTTAAAAATTTAAGGTGGATCGGATCGGCCGATCAACCTTATTATAACACGCCGATCTTTTTTTCATAATTTTTTTCCTCAAAAAGTGATCCTGATTAACACAAATTAATAAAGTAAACATATTACACAAACAAAAATATTTTTTAAACTATATACATTTAATAATTTGCACTGAAATGATGTTTCCCAGCAGCGCTGTCTCGTATCCACCTTAAAAGTTTCTAGACCGGCGGCGTCAGGCTAAACTTTAGCAAAAATATCAGCAGTGTGGCAGCACTATAAAATTACAAAGACCGACGCTTCGACTGAGACTTGCAACGTGTGGAAGGCTGAGATATCATGATGGGTAAGTAAGAAGAGAGTTTACAACACCACCAATTTAATCAGACACTTAAAAAAGCACGCAGCACCGATCACCGCAGCCTTCTGTCAGGTGCCGTGGTGCCGACAGCCGACGGCCGGCAGCAGCTTCGGCAGCAAACGCTCTGTGAAACTTTTAAAAGAAAGACACCGAGCTAAACCGAGCTAAAGGACACCGAAAAATCACCGAGCTAATCGTGGAATGTATTACTGAGGACACGGAGTTTGTGGAATACAAGGCATTTAACCGGCTCATTAATTACCTCGAGCCTCGTTCCCGTCATTACATGAACGACAAAGGACACAGGTGCGCGAACATGTGCAGCGGGTCTTGAAAGAAGTTAAGTTAACATTTTATGTTATTTTTATTATGATTTCATTGATTGCAAAGACTTCTGCTAGTGTTTTCATTGCCTTAAACTGCTAGCCAAGTTCACCTGCTGCTATTTAAATGGAAGTGCTTTGTTGTTTAGTACTGAGACTGTTGAACAGTCACTGTTCTGTAACTAAATGTGTTTTATAATAATTCTCCCAAACAAAAAAGAAAGAAAGAAGAGTGTTTAAATAAGTTATTGTTAATTTTATGAGATGATAAAAGCTATTAATCTCAGCTTGGATGCAGGCCTATTTATTAATGTACACAGGAAATAAAATGCATGGGAAATTAAACTCTGTTTGCCCACTCAAAAGAAATGAAATCGGATCGGAAAAAATCGGAAATCGGCCGATCATCAAAATTAAAAAAAAGATCGGAATCGGATCGGGACCCAAAAAAAACGTGATCGGGACATCCCTATAAACAGATGCAGGTAGCAGCACTGAGGTGAGATGGTCAAAGGACTAGATCACCGGTCACCACACCAGCCGGCACCCCGAACACATCTACACACACAGGTGGAGGTAAACACTGGGATGGACAGAGGAGGGAACTGCAAGTCAGCATGCAACTCAGGAAACTCTGGGCTGCAAACATATAGAAATAAGAGAAAAAAGGGGCACAAAACAGCACAACAAAACTACAGCAGTGGTGCGCAAACTGTGGTATGCGTACCACCAGTGGTACGCGAGCGCTCTCTGGTGGTACGCAGGGGAATATCATGACTTTCCACATTTTCATTTTTTTAAAAATCGGAAACATACAATGCATAAAAAATACATTTCAAACGAAATGTGTTGCTTGAGATAATTAAAATTGTGTCTTAAAAAAATATTTGTTGCATATTCAATTGCAGTACAGATTGTAACAACTTTTTAGTGTGTTTATTTTGCTCTGTGTATGAGAGTATGAGTATGTGAGAATTGTTGGACAGAGTTGTGAATGTCTGATTCAATAAAATAATAATTCAGGTAATAAATAACCACAATAAGGAATAAACATCTCTGTGTGTTTAAAGCTAATTGAGAAGGCATATATGGCTAAATTTTTAAATTGGTCATCATGGTGGTACTCAAGAGAGCTGAACAGTTTCTCAGGTGGAACGCAGTATTAAAAAGTTTGAGAACCACTGAACTACAGGAAAGAAAATGGAGTACAGTTACAGTAACAAGGTGCTCCTAATTAACTATGGAATGAGCTGGAGAAGTAAGAAAGGAGAAAAGGGAAAGAAAGGGAGAACAGCAGTGGAAACCGCTCAGCTAGGTCCGTCAAATTTAATGCATTAATAACGCGTTAACGCAAATTCTGTTTGTCCTCCCGTCCATCATTATGGGAAATGTAAGATCTCTCCCCAACAAGATGGACGAGTTAGCGGCGCTGACCCGACACCAAAGGGAGTACCGGGAGAGCAGCATCATGGTGTTCACAGAGACGTGGCTGAACGCTGTGACGCCTGACACGAGCGCCGCGCTGGACGGTTTCCAGCTGATACGGGCGGACAGGATGATGGAGAGCCGTAAGAGGAAAGGAGGAGGGCTGGCAGTTTTTATTAATGAGAGATGGTGTAACTCTGGGCACCTCACCATTAAAGAACAGATCTGCTGTAAGGACATTGAGCTGCTAGCAGTTAGCATGAGGCCCCACTACCTGCCGAGGGAATTTACACATGCTATTGTCATAGCTGTTTATGTTCCCCCCTCTGCTAATGCTGATACAGCTGGTGATGTCCTTCACTCTGTAACTAGCAGGCTGCAGACACAACACCCTCAGGCCCTGCTCCTGATCTCTGGGGACTTTAATCATGCCTGTCCTTCCTCCATACTGCCCACTTTCACCCAGTATGTGACATGCCACACCAGAGACAAAAAAACACTGGACTTGTTTTATGCCAACACTAAGGAGGCATACAACTCATCACCCCTCCCTCCCCTGGGAAGATCAGATCATAACCTGGTTCATCTCCTGCCTGTGTACAAACCTCTCGTACACAGACAACCAGCTGTCTCTCACACTGTGAAGAGGTGGTCCAGTGAAGCCGAGGAAGCTCTGCAGGACTGCTTCGACACATCAGTGTGGGAGGAACTCTGTGACTCTCATGGGGAGGACATCGACAGCCTCACGAGCTGCATCACAGACTATATTAACTTTGTGTGGAAAACACTGTACCCACCAGAACTGTACGGTGTTTTTTCCAACAACAAGCCGTGGATTAAACCCTGACATTAAAGCTCTCCTTAAGGAGAAGAAGAGAGCCTTCAGGTCAGGAAACAAGGAGGAGCTGAAGGCTGTGCAGAGGGAGCTGAGGAGAAAAATCAGGGAGGGGAAACGTTGCTACAGGAGGAAGATGGAGGATCAGCTGCAGCAGAGCAACATCAGTGGAGTTTGGAGAGGCCTTAAAACCATCTCTGGCCATGGGGAACCCAACTCCCAGGCTGGGGGGATCAACAATGGGTGAATGATCTGAACTGTTTCTTCAACAGGTTTGAGAAAACATCTGCCCCTCCCCCAGCCCAGTCATCACTGCTGCAACCTGCCTCGTTGACACCTCCAGTATGCGACCCCATCCCCCCACTCAGCTCCCAGCCACCCCCCACTGCTCTCCATAGTCACATATCACCTTCACCTACCACCACAGAGCCCCCCTGCTCCAGCCTGTCCCTCACAACACTCCAGGTGAGGAACCAGCTCCGGAGGATCAAAGCGAGGAAGGCGGCGGGTCCTGATGGCATCAGCTCCAGGCTCCTGAAGTCCTGTGCAGACCAGCTGTGTGGAACAGTTCAGGTTGAACATCTTCAACCTGAGCCTGAAGCTGGGGAGAGTACCACGCTGTGGAAAACATCCTGCATGGTACCGGTGCCCAAGACCCCCCACCCCAAGGACCTCAGCAGCTACAGGCCGGTGGTGCTAACATCCCACCTGATGAAGACCCTGGAGAGGCTGGTCCTTGTCCATCTTCGCCTCCTGGTGGGTCCATCCTTGGACCCACTGCAGTTTGCCTACCAGCGCAGCATCGGGGTGGATGATGCTGTCATCTTCCTTCTGCACAGAGCTCTTTCTCATCTGGAGAAGCCTGGGAGCACTGTGAGAATCATGTTTTTTGATTTTTCCAGTGCTTTCAACACAATTCAACCTGTGCTCCTGAGGGACAAGCTGGACCAGACAGGAGTAGACCAGCACCTCACATCCTGGATTATGGACTACCTCACTAACCATCCACAGTACGTGAGGTCTGGGGACTGTGTGTCAGACACAGTTGTCTGCAGAACGGGGGCCCTGCAGGGAACGGTCCTGGCTCAGTACGGGGGCCCCCCAGGGAACGGTCCTGGCTCCGTTCCTCTTCACCCTCTATACTGCAGACTTCACACACAACACACCCACCTGTCACCTGCAGAAGTTCTCTGATGACTCTGCCGTCGTCGGTCTCATCACTGATGGGGACGACGGAGAGTACAGAGAACTGATACAGGACTTTGTAGACTGGTGTCTGAGGAACCACCTCCAGATCAACGCGGGGAAGACCAAAGAGCTGGTGGTGGATTTCCGCAGGCGAGGACACGCCCCTCAAACACAGGTGAACATCCAGGGAAAGGACATCGAGATGGTGACATTTTACAAGTACCTGGGTGTTCACCTGAACAATAAACTGGACTAATAACACCACTGCACTATACAAGAAGGGCCAGAGCAGACTCTACCTGCTCAGGAGACTGAGGTCTTTTGGAGTGCAGGGAGCACTCCTTAAGACCTTTTATGACACTGTGTGGGCATCAGCCATTTTCTTTGGGGTGGTTTGCTGGGGCAGCAGCATCTCAGTGGCAGAGAGAAAGAGACTGAATAAGATCATTAAGAAGGCCAGCTCTGTCCTGGGATGGCCCCTTGACCTGGTGGAAGTGGTGGGAGAGAGGAGAATGATGGCTAAGCTATCTTCTCTGATGGACAGTGTCTCCCATCCTCTGAAGGACACCCTTACAGCACTGGAGAGCTCCTTCAGCGACAGACTCCTTCACCCAAGGTGTGTGAAGGAGAGATATCGCAGGTCGTTCCTCCCTGCTGCTGTAAGACTGTACAATCAGCACCGCTCTCAGCAACCCCCCTCCCAATGGACAATGTGACGCATTACTATTGTGTGCAATATACATAAATATTCATTGACATGTGCAATATACATATTCACTGATGTGCAATAACTTCTCAGGTGTAGTAATCACTACCAACATATCCTTGTAAATAAAGTCAGAGTTATTATTTATTATATATTCTCTATTGTAGTTATTGTTTGTTTTTATTATTGTTTTATCCTATTTTATTGTTGTCCTTTTCTTTTCTTATTGCTATTCTCACTGCTGCTGTAACATTGTAAATTTCCCCATTGTGGGACAAATAAAGGAATATCTTATCTTATCTTAACGCCACTATATTTTTAACGCAAGATTAACGCACACACGTTTCTGTAAATATGACCCTCGGCCAATAATTGTATTCACAGTCAATGTGTGGGACAGACATGGCGACAGAAAAGGGTCTTTGGAATGGCAAGTTGAGCTTTAAGGTGCTGCCAGATGGGTCTGTTAACAAGAAAATAGGTTATTTGTATTTATTGTCGCTGTGAATTGAGTTACCACCTTAGGGCGCGGTAAAGTTAGTTTCACATTCGACATTGGCCTTTTTTTACTCTTTAAACTTTATTAGTGTCATGAAAATAGCACCAATTCTATCCAGCTTAGTATCATTTTGTAGATATAAGTACCTCGCTGCTGCCGTGGAGTTTAGGGACCGTCAGCAAATTACTGCAGTCAAACAGCAGCCCTGATAAAATATACAAAGAAGCACGATGAATTGAGCACCCAAAAAGTACGGCAGCATTGGTGGACTTCTGGTTTTCAAACTAAAGGTTTAAAAAAAATAAAAAAATCAAGCAGATCCCCGTGACCCTGTATAGGACAAAATGGGTATAGATGATGGATCGATGGATAAACAGAACATTAAAAACTGTGATTAATAAATAGATCAAGACAACCACAGCAATGAATTGATTTGATGAACTACTTATTAGAAGTGCCCATGTAGTATTTTTTTTAAATGTAATTAAAGGAATAGAAACGCTCTGAACTGTAAACTTTGTATGGAACTTAGAAGATCAAAGACTGACAGTATAAAAGAAACGGGAAATGTGATGATTTTTTTTTAACCATAAGAAAAGCATGAAACCCACTGTGAAAATATAAAATACACAAGTCTGCATTATACTGCCAAACAATACGGAAAGCCACTTAGGAAACACAAAAAACCTTATAAGAAATGTAACTTCAATTTCTTCCTGTTTGGGTTCATCACAGCAGAGTCATGAGAGGTTTGGCATATGTTTTATACCAGAATTGGAGCCCAGACTTCCCATATAACAGGCAATAGCACTACCACTGAGGAGACCACCTGATGATAACAAATATCTTTAGAAACACACACACACACACAAAAAAAAGCAGTGGCTTAGTGATAAGCACTGTTGCCTCACAGCTAGAAGGTTCCTGATTCGAACCTCAGCAGGGGTCTTTCAGTGTGGAGTTTGCCTGTTCTCCCCGTGCTTGCATGGGTTTCCTCCGGGTACTCTGGCTTCCTCCTACAGTCCAAAGACATGCATGTCAGGTTAATTGGTGGTTCGAAATTGCCCGTAGGAGTGATTGTGAGTGTGCATGGTTGTTTGTCTACATGTGTCCCTGCGATGGATGGACTGTCCAAGGTGGAGCCCTGCCTTTCACCCATAGAGAGCTGGGATAGACTCCAGCAGATCCCCGTGACCCTGCATAGGATTAAACGGGCATAATGGATGGACACAAAAAAAAAATGAAACAAAATACATTTAAATCAAACCACTGGGTTATACTCACTACTTCACTGTTTAATTTCTTCTATTTACATCTCTATTTTTTACTAAATAGATATTTATTTACTTAATAATTTATCTGAATGTGAAAAAATACCACATTCTAACACAAAATATTCTGATACACAGCCTCTAACATTTGTAATAAGAAGTCTCTAAGTGTTTTGATGCTATGAGTCACTAGTTTGTCAGTTTTCACAGATAGCATTCAACTGCAGTGGTTTCAGTGAAATTACCCATAATTGAGGAAGGACAATGTTCAACATGTTTATCAGGAAAAAAGTAAAATTTTTACTGCAGCTAAATTTCAACAGAGAGACGACAAGCAGAAGTTATAATCCAGGTCCTGCTCAGGGTTTCTTCCCTCTTTAAAGGGGAGTTTTTCCTTGCCACTGTTTGGCTTAAAGGTTTTTCTCCCGCTAGTAAAGGTTTTTACTTGCCCTTGTATCTTTAAGATATAATAACTATATTTTCTTGGGTGGTTGGGGTCATGCTCTGGTTCTCCGGAAAGCACTAGAGACAATGTACATGCATATATCACGCAATTCTGGCTAAATTTCGACGAGAAACAATTAACACTTGCAACACTGCCACCTAGTGATAAAAGTGTGCCATATCCATGTTTAACAATACACACTACAATTCTCAAAATATTATTCCAACAGCACAATCTAAATTTTTACCCATTTTTAAACACCAAGTCAAAAATTGTATTCCTAATTTACTACCTGACTACATAAATTGTATCCGTGTGTGGAGATTTTAGTTTACACAAATGTTTTTTACATTTGCTAAGTTAAATACAAAATTTAATTTTTCATCTGTTATGTACAGGTACAATAAAGGAACTAAAATAAGGGATACTTGAACCTAATTGCTGTAAGTAAATGGCAGTAGTTGGAAAAATGTAATATTGATATGTATGTTAAGCAGCAGTGATCTGCAGATTTAATTCCTTTTATAAGACATATGACATTCATGTCTTTCATTCATAAAGTACAGCAGGAGTAATTACAGTAATATTTGCAATATTGTTACGATTAATACAATTTTACCAGCAGCAAAAATGAATTTTTAGTGGGAGGCTTCTGAACAATCTGGCAGTCAAGACTACTTTAGAGGTTATTGTAAATATAAAGCCATCAAATACGTCTACAGTGTTGATTGTATCTGGTGCAGAAGTCTACCTGTCAGGTAAACAACTGTGTAACATCATTACTGAACCATGATAGCCAGCGATATACAGAAACCTTTGTATATTTTGATGGAGGAACGTCCATTCAGTCTTTCCATCTAAGTGGACAAGTGATGCCACCAAGTGGCCTTATTGTCTTATTGGATCTCAAGGTCATTTATTTCAAGCACATCACATTTGACTAGTAAAACTTTTAACGCCAGCAGTGATTGTTTTTCTGACTTACCTGTGATGATGTGATTACCATAAACATGTACATAACAGGTGACTGAGTCCCACATTTTCCAATTCCCATCCTCTCTGTGAATTGCCTGAAGCCCCAAAGCTCTCCTTTTTGTTTCTAAATTGCAGCCAGTAGTTTTACAAGATTTCTTTTGATCCTAAATGGGTCATGACCATACTGGGGAGAGAACCATGATGTAGAAGTTGCCTATGTGACAGACATAGCACATTATTCCATGCCCATAAGGGTGTCCAACTCCAGTTCTGGAGGGCCTCCGTCCTGCATGTTGTGGATGTGTCCCTGCTTCAACACACCTGATTCAAATGAATAGGTCATTAACAGACTTGTGCAGACCTGGATGGCAAGCTGGTGGTGATCCATTCAACTGAATCAGGTGTGTTGTGCCTCAGAAAACAACACACCTGTTGTTTTCTAAAACGGCAGGACAGTGGCCCTCCAGGACTGAGTTTGGACACCCCTGATTTAGACAAAAAAAAAAAAAAAAGTTTTAGATTCCTCTTCTCCATTTTAGTCAGTCATACCCTTGTTCAACATCCCCACATCATCCTGTCTGGATTTGTTTTTGGTTTTTTTTTTGAATTACATGGACCCTGGAAATCTACCATAAATGAGCTGCACCAGTATGTAAAAAAACTTTGCTCTTGTTACAGTTGCTCATCAAAACAGATGATGAAATACCAACAAAAAAAAAAATGCTCTAAGCAGTAAAGAATCCTAATAAGCACAGAAAAATGAAGGTGTTTTAACAGAACAAAGCTGTTGAGGATTTATCTATCTGGATGTGTTAATTCAACAATTAAGAAATTAAGTGTAGCATTATTCAAATCAAACTAAGAGGTTTTAATGCATTTTTAAAGCCCAACGTTCTTCAGACCAACAAAATCATGATCTTTTGAAACATCAGATAACTGTGTTGTCTGTATAATAATAATAAATCTTTATTGTCCACCGGGGTGGAAATTCATCTTTGGCTCACCAGGATACATACAGACAAGACATTGTGGGGTACAATACAGCAGTGAAGATCACATCGTAAAAAATATAAAATATAAAACTGCACTAAGAAGAAATATACCAACATTTAAAAACCTGTTTCATAATCGCCATCATCATCGTAATCATCATCATCATCATCATCACCAGCACTGTCAGTGCAGTTGGTCATTCTGTCAAATTAAGAATGTTGACTGCTCTGGGGACAAAAGACTTCTTATAAATATTTTTGGTTGCCAGAGGAACTCTGTAGCGCCTACCAGAGTTCAAAAGCACAAACTCTCTGAAGAGAGGATGGGAGCCATCAGCTGCAATGCTCAGGGCTTTCCTTCTTACCCTCTCCTTGAACAATAGGCACAAAGCCTTTTGGGGCTTGCCAATGATTTTGCTAGCCATTGACACAATCCTAGACAGTTTCAGCGTATAATCTGTGTATCATTCGTTCTTTCCATTTTCAATTGTCAATCAAAAGCTGAAAAATGAAAAAGTGATGTTTTGATTTGTTTTTTATTTTTTTAATCTAACACAAAAAAATGAAAAAATGCCTGGTTTTTCATATATTTCTATTTTAGACTTGAATAAAAACTACGAGATGAAAAAACGGGCCACGGGACTGAATTTGTTTTTAATATTTAATTGGTCCGGTGTATGTGACCCGGAAATGATACACGGATTGTCTGTTATCGTGGCTCCATTTTCCATTTGCCTCGGTTCTTAAGTGCTACTGAGAAGAATAAAAAGATTATCAGTTAAGAAAAAAAAAAAAAGCTTGAAAATGAACACTGTGTGCTAATAAATTTAATTTTAAAAAGTACAGCATATGCACACTTAAAGAATAACTCACTGGCTTGTAGATATTTAATTCTCCCTCTGTAAAAATACAGAAATAACCACATCCTTTAAACGTTTCTTTCACGTGCAGCATTACAGTAGGTGTCATTGCTGCCTGCTCACTAAGACAGAAGTGTTCACTTAGCCTTACACAGCCATTATTTATACTCCAATTTTCCTGCAGTCTCACTAATATTTACAGTTATCAAACGAAACATTTGAAATTGAAGTTCACTTCATCTGTCCTGTCCGTTGGTCCAGCCAACGTTGGCTAATATTTAGCTTGGCTGCTAGCTGAATAACTTCACTCATCCAAAACATTCATAGTGGATATAAAGAGCCGACTCTTCCACTCTGCATTTGACTATGTACATCTAATTAACAATTCTTTGTGGTTGTTTACCTGTAAAAATACAGAAATAAGGCCACATCGTTTATACGTTTCTGTCACGTGCAGCACGTTCTTGAGGACAGAAGTGTTCGGTAAACTGTAAACTCCACCTGGTGGCAAATATTAGTAACTACATCTGGTTCACATTTTTTTCCCTTAAGCAATGAACAGTCTGTTCAAGAAAGAGTAGCACGAAAATTGCCTGTGACTGGGCAACACTTTTACAAACACATTTCACATAAACAGTACTGGAATTGTTTAACAGTATAAATAAAAAAAATGCTGGTAGGGCCTCATTTCTGAACTCTGTAATCGCATACCTTATATATCCGTAATTCAACGTGATTTACTTCATTAGGGACCAAAACAAAATGCATATCTATCACCCTGCAAACAACACTGTACATGCAGTTTCAACAAGAAAGCAGGAAAAAGCATCAAAACATAAAGTGTCAGGAGAACCACAATAAAAAGAAATGAATCCATATTCATTTTATATGTTATATATAGTGCAATATTGTACAATTTACATATTTAATAAACTGGATTTTGTACTTTAGTAAAAAATATATTTCTTGGATTGTAACTATTCATTTCATATTAATCTTTTTATTTGCCTTCTTCCATCATGATTAAGCAGCCATGATTACCTTCGTTTTTTTTGTGCCATGTCATCTGGCGTGGCAACTCAACATTCTCAGACTTCTATAATGTGTGTGTGTGTGTGTGGTGGTGGTGGTGGTGGGGGGGGGGGGGGTTTTAACTCATAATGCATTTGCACAAGGAGTTCACAGTCCATCTTCATCAGGGTCCTGAACAGTTCACAAGTCATCAACACAGATTCAACAGTTTTGCTGATTTGTGGTGCTCCCTTCTCACGTGGTGGATAAATTACGTATAATGCCACATATACTCGTGAGTATCAACCTGTGCTGATCTATGCCTCAAAGCTTTTAATAAAGACAATGGACTTCTTTTTCTCTCTTCCTGAAGAATTTCACCTTCAGTCCAAAAGGCTTTGTCAGTTCTTAAAGCCTTGATTCAAACCTTTGAGTGTTACGATGACCTGGATGACTGAGAGTCCTCAGCAGCGTGATCATCTTTGGTGAAGGAGGCTGACATACTACTTTCTTCCTCATGTGGTCAGATGTTTTTCAGCTGTCGGGTGCACGTGCTCGGCCGCTGGACTTGGCAGCTCTGTCAACCTGTGCGTAAATTGTCTCTGGATGGGAGTTGTTTGGGGCGTTGATGGTTTCTGCAGGTGCAGTGTGAGGTCCTACCAGGGCATAGGTGGAAGAAGGACTTGAAGGATCCTCACCAGCAATATAATAATGGTTCACAGAGGCATCCTGGACAAAAAGAAAAATCAGAATGACTTGGTTAGCTTGAAATATTTGGAATAAAAACTTTTGTGAGAACCCAGAAAGTATAAACAGATGGATCAGAGTGCATTCTGTTAGTCTTCAGATCACCGTGAGACATTTGATCAGAAGTAAGCAGTGTAGACACTGACATCTAGATTTAAGCATGACTGATTCATCATTAGCATAAGGAGTTCAGCAGCTGATGAACAAGGAGATAAAGGTCGCTCAGATGTGCAGAGCAATGTGCATTAAGATGTTTTATGGACCACAACTAAAACGTATTTGATTCTGCTGATTTAGATTCCAATGTCAAGAAAGTGTGTTCTTCAGTTTGACTGGCAAATTGGGAGAGTTTTTTTTCTGAAATAAAAGAACTTGCTGCTTACCTGAGGAACTTCATACTCTGTAGCTGCGTTGTTCTGTCTTTTACCTGTAAGTTAGTAATAGAAAATCAACGCTGTATGGCTTGAATTAACTTTTACTTTCTTTGAAAATCCTAGATTTCCCCTCCTTTGTGAAGTGTTAGTAATAATGTATCTAGAGCTGTACACACACAAGGCAGTTCTGTTTAACATTTACCACCAATAAGGATGTCTCTGGATGTTGCATGTCTGAAGGGCTTTAACTAAAACAATTAATCTCCATTATTCAGAGATGATTATGTGACAGCCCCCATTGTATAGCAAATTGAGCAAATTGTCTCAGCTACAATATGAGGAGAAAAAAAAACTCATCCCTTTTTGCAGTCAAAATGATTCATCAAACAAACACATGCCATCATCCATCCAACTTGGAGCCTGTCTCAGCTGTCACTGAACCAGAGGTGGGATATTAGTCCATAGCCGTTGCCAGTCTATCACATCGCACATGAACATTTTATTTTCACACTTTTATGTTAAGAAGATGTCCAACAGTACATCAGTACAACAAGTGAGAAAAACACATTTATCTTAATGGTTTTATTACATGTACCATCTAAACTATCTAAACTGATGTAAAAATTGTTTGAACTGATATACTAGCAACTTGATTTATAAAACACAGTCTTCCAAAAATTTGGCCAACAGAGAAGTGGCCTGGAAAACTGACATTTCTAAAGATTTTTCGTTTTTTCATGTTCATTGTATTTCAGTTTTATGTCTAGAGTTTTTAAACTAAAATGTGTTAACTGGTGCTATGAGATGTTCATTGGTTGTGACATAAAGGTTAAAATCTAAATAAAATTTTGATGCATATCAAAAAAACATTAGCATGATGAGCAGCATTAGGAATATTAAAATAGGCATGACATATATCCAATTTAGACAATTATCACACTCATTATTATGTATCAACAAAAAAATTGCTCTGTGAGCATAGATTCTAGAACGCCAAATCAGAAAAAGAAAACACAGACATATAGAAAACACAAATAAGAAAATTCACTCTTAGATTCAGCTTGACACCCCCCCCTCCAAAAAAAAAAAAAGAGGAGATTAATGGTGTTAACCACATCCCAACAGAGAGCTGAAAATATAATTTTGAACAAGAATAGCATCTAAAAAGGCTTTTAACTTTTTGGAACAGGCTTTGAAAGGTTGGAAGGGCTCAGAATTTAACCCTCTACAATTTCAAGACATAAAGGGCCAATCCTTCAGATGGCATTGCATCAGGGTCCTTCATTAAACTTTTGATGACGACATGGACAATACAATACTGTGGCAAACCTTTTTTTAAGCTGTGCAAAAGACTGACATTCAGAAATGTGATTTTAAACATTTATGTGGAAAAAAAAAAACAAGAAATGTTTCTATGCCTTATCCAGAGATGGTGTTGATGTCTCTGGACTCTGAGCCTACTTGGATTGATACAGTGGAAAGATGTCTTGAAGTCAGATCAATCAAATCTATCTGGCTGTGTCTTTCAGGTCTGTTTCGAAAGAAGAAAGATGATTTTTGCTCTGGAGCAAAAAAGAAAAAAGGACCATTCAGACTGTAAGCAATAACAAGTTCAAACATTAGGGTCTGTGTGGTATGGGTTTGCATCAGTGACCTTGGCAAAGGCTATTTAGACTTTTTAACATTTTCTTTAATCCACCAATTAGAGGCGTTTGGCAGACAACAGAGGTTCTAGCAGATCATGAAATCAATGTTTTGCTTTTTCACCCTCTGTATTATTTCTAATTACATCTTCTCATTCAAGGGTGTCAAACTCTGTTACGTGCACATCATCACCGTGATTAGCATCAAATGGATGGGTCCACATTGTTTTCTGAAACAGCTGTGTTGTCAGATTTTCTGCCAGTTCCTGGCTGACTGACATTAAAGCCCTGTTTCTGGTCAGAAGTTGACTTTTTTTTTTTTTTTTTGCAAAAAAGCAACTTCTTGTTGTAAAATTGGGAGTTTTACATGAATGAGACTTTTTGTTGCAAAATTGCAACATCTGTGGAATAGCACATTTTTTTTGTATAAATTACAAGGTTTTGTTGTAAAATTACATTTGCAAAATTATGACTTTTTGCTTCTTTTCATTCTAAAATGATTCTACTTTTGTTCTCAATACCAAACCAAACATGCAGTAGCATTGGCACCCCTTTAACTTTCTTCAGGGTATAAGACTGTCTTTGCACATTCTCGTGGGTCTTGAGTATAACACAAGTGCCCATCTCTACTTACTAACTGATGCATTACTGCCAAGCTTGCTGCTGCTCAAAAAAGTTCCACTACCACACCAGTATCCACATGTAGAACAGGGTACAGGTACTGGTCTGGCCTTCGAGCAGTCCAGGCCTGTCCCCTACAATGAATGTGTACAAAATGTTCAAACTAAAAACATATGACACTGTACTGTTGCACAGGTTAAAAAGGTTTTTCTGGGAGAGTCAATGTGTGAGGAAAGTATTTTTTTGAGACTTACATGTTCTGAAGCCAATAATTCCAATCAGACTCAGCACAACAACCGCTGAAACAGCAGAAGTCGAAATTGTAATTGTTGAGACACCACTGGTATCTGTAAAAAGGACAACAACATAATATTAATCAGAAATGTTGGTACAGTCAAAGCATTTCTGGAAAGGCTAAGTTGTAAGAAGAAGTAACAACAGTATTATTGTCTGTGTGAAACCTCTAAAGGTGTTATACATTCAATAAGTGACAGTAACTCCTCCTTTTCACAAGGTAAAAGTTAGGGTAAATATTGTTCTGACTACGTCTGACACATTTTAAAGTGGCGCAGCACTTTCATGACTGTGAAACATATTCGTAGGTGGATTTGCTAGTAACTTCAGCTGGTTTGATAATCAGTCAGAACTGTCAACCACAGTTTACTAGTATGAGTGAGCTCACAGCAGTGGCTGATCTCACAGTAACACTTTTGTGCTTCTTTTTAAAGAGAGCACTTTATGTTAATTTCTTTCTTCAGACCACTATTAATTCACATTGCCATAAGGGTGAAAAGAAAGTCAGTCAGGACGTTAGGTATAAAAAAGAGTGGCCGTCAAAGAAATTACTTCTATTCCAGTCACTGTAATTAACTCTTAAGGTAAAATGTTCCTTAACCTGCTTCATTTGAAACCCTGGTGTTTTGTGTTGAAAAATTAGCTGCCAGAAAGAGAAATTGGACATTTTAGATTAGATTTGATTAGATGTACTTTATTCATCCCCCATGGGGGAAATTCAAAATCTCACCAACTCATCAATAACATAATTAATAGTAATTTAAACATCTTGAAAAAATTCAAAAGAAGAATTAAAAAGTCTAATTGCAGCAGGAACAAAAGACCTCCTAAATCTCTCCGTCCTGCAGCGAAGAGAGAGAAAACAATGGGAACTACTGCTCTTTTGATCTTCAAATGTGTTGTGAAGAGGATGGTCCGGATTTTTCAGGATGGCCTCAACAGTCCTCATTGTATATCTCTCGTCCACATCCTCCAAAGAATCCATCCAAATCCAAATCCATTACGAACTCTTTGTTTAAGATAACCATAGAAGCAACTAGTTGTGTTCTCATTAAAGCAGTTTCCAGCCAGAAGCCACCAACTACATGACAGCAGCCTTCTTATGCAGAGGCATTCAGATTTTTTATTTTTTTCAATCTTTTCATTTTTTTTCCATCCAATTTTTGTGTAAACCGTATCCCACTTAACCCTCCTGTATTTTGAAAGAATTCATCTGAGTTCATGAGCAAAACAGCATATTGAAACATTTGCAAGTTCTTTAAAAAAACAGTTGGAGTTGTCCGTGGGGAAAGCTTACAACTCTTTTAAACTTAGCTCGACTAAACTGGGAGCCAGTTTTGAACCTGCATGCATTTTGATGATTTGTAAAACATGTTTTTTTTTTTCCTTTTTTACTTATTGTGGTTCAGCTGATGGAAACAACCATTTCTCTCAGTAATTGACTCATGACATTGTATCTTCGAATATATAAGATATAAGAGGTTTTTGGTTTGTTTCTTGTGACTAAAAGCCAATGAAAAAGAAAATGTTTTTAGGAGAACTTTAAAATGATCAAGCTGTTCTAATATAAAAAGTTAAACTATTCCAAAGTCTGGGGGCCGCTATTAAAAATGCTCTGTCACCTTGGTTTTACTGTCTAGATCTAGGAACATCTAGGAGCAGCTGGTTTGTAGACCTTAGTTCTCTAACTGGAGCATGAGGCTTTACCAGTTCACACAAGTAAGGGAGTGCCAAGTTACACTTAAAAATAAGTAATAAAAATAAGGCTGGGCAATGATTAAAATTTTTTTATTGTGATTAATCACATGATTTCCCTGATTAATCATGATTAATCACATTGTATATTTAATATCAAATAATGAATTCAAAAGTAGTTTCTCTCAGTAATTGACTCATGACATTGCATCTTTAAATCTTACCTGCTTTTGTCAGACAGTAAGATTTGATGTCCTTCTTCTCTTGTTTCCAGCTCACATGGTTGCTATGGTTACAGATAATGTGGTCTTCCTTCAGGTTGAGATCGAAAAAGGAAGAAGAGGTCCTGGCTTCCAAGTTTGTTACTTCCATGTGAGAGCAGTTTGTGGTGACACATCGGAAGTTTTTGCTGATGTAAGAGTCCTCTGATGTACAGGTCAGAGTGAAGTTACAGAAAGAAGAGTGTTCGGTGTTCACTGTCAGCGTTACTGCAGACACTGGAGCTGAGGAGAATCATCAGGTGTGAATGATTTAGCAGAATTCTATGTTGTCATAATTTTGGAATAGTAATGAGTCCTACCAAATGAAACCTACCTTGGACTGTGACGTTGTATTTAGTGACTGTTAGGTCATTTTCACCACTCACTACTGCTCTATAAATTCCACTGTTTTTCTGTTGTACATTTCTTAATAGCAGAGTATGATTTTGGGCAAAAAATTCAGCACTGGCTTTAAAGGTTTTAAAAATGGTTGTTTTATTATCAAAAGTAAATTTTACAATTTTAGTATCTTTAAACTTCCAGATAAATTCTGTTTCCTCTGTGAGTTTAAAAGATTCCTTTACATCCAGAAGTAGGTTCGTTCCCTGCCGCAAGATGACATCTTCAGAGCCTAAAAGAGCACAGATCAAAAACAAACATCAAAATCCACCGCTTGGGTTCCCCAAAATTACATAAAAAGTTAGATTATTAATTTACTAGATCATTTTTGTTGCTAGTAAACAACAACGCAACGTTGCTTTGTTGCTCTCTACGTCATCAATTGTATAGGAGTGGTCAACTTCTTTCCTGTGACATAACAGAGGAGGAGATGGACTTCTGAAATTCACCTTTCATCCTCCAACCAACATGCCTTTATGAGAAATGTATTTATTAACATTGAATATCACCCATAAGGGTGCCCGCTCAACCACTGCCCCACAGATGACAGGAGACATTTCACAGATCTAGTAAAATGTGTTGTTCATATATCCATCCTACAAATCCTTTCAGGCAACTATTAACAGTCTGGGAGCATTTCTCTGTTTGGTTAAGCTAAGGGAATGGATTTCCCTGGTTGTGTACAGGTACTAAAATTCTTGCTTTTGATTAGAAATCAAACACACTTGGTTAGGGTCAGCAAATGTTCATAGTTTGGGCTAAATCACATTTTTTTCACAAAAAGTGACACTTAGCAACACTCTTTTCAGAATAGCCCCAGTCTCAAGAAAGTACAGTTACAAACACACAGATTCAAATGTTGCATTTCATCTACAGAAATAATAATATGAAAATAAGATATATCTCAAAAATGGAAGCAGGCTTTGTTTTGCTCTGTTTCATATCAACAGCATCTGCTTCAAACTACCTTACACCACAGACTATCTAAACTACCTCACATGTAACTGATGCAAGACAACAGAGAGGGAAACAGACAGAATGCACATCCAGGTAGGCTGGTTGTGTGCAGATATAAGAGGTTTTTTTGGTTTGTTTCTTGTGATTAAAAGCCAATGAAAAAGAAAATGTTTTTAGGAGAACTTTAAAATGATTAAGTGTGTTAACTGTTCTAATATAAAAAGTTAAACTATTCCAAAGTCTGGGGGCCGCTATTAAAAATGCTCTGTCACCTTGGTTTTACTGTCTAGATCTAGGAACATCTAGGAGCAGCTGGTTTGTAGACCTTAGTTCTCTAACTGGAGCATGAGGCTTTACCAGTTCACACAAGTAAGGGAGTGCCAAGTTACACTTAAAAATAAGTAATAAAAATAAGGCTAGGCGCTTTAAAGGAGTTCCCGAGCGGAAAGTCTCCTGGCCCGGATAGCCTTGGTATTGACTTTTATAAAGCATTTGTGGACGATGTGGCCCCTCTATTACTGAGAATGTTTAGAGAATCAATAAGTAATAAAAAATTACCAGACTCACTATATGGGTCAAACATCTCTTTAATATTGAAAAAAGATAAAGATCAAACTGATCCATCATCCTTCCGGCCTATTGCTCTTCCTGGGAATGACCTTAAAGTCTTCACCAAACCTTTAGCCAATAGATTAAATAAACATATTGCAACCATTATACACCTGGACCAGGTGGGGTTTATTCCCAGGAGATTTTCCTTTTTTAATGTTCGTAGATTATTAAATATTGTATATAGCAAACAAAACAAGTCAAAATCTGCAATACTCACACTGGATGCGCACAAGGCATTTGATCAGGTGGATTGGAAATTTATGCTGTCAACAATTAGAGAATTTGGCCTGGGTGAAAGTTTTTTGCTCATGGGTAGAGATGCTTTATGTGCATCCAACTGCATCAATCCTCACCAACTCGGATAGATCTCACCCTTTCAATCTGCATCGTGGTGTTAGACAGGGCTGCCCCCTGAGCCTTCTGTTGTTTGCTCTGTGTATCGAGCCCCTTGCAGTAAGCATTAGATGCAACCCGAAAATTATTCCTATACATTTGGATAAATTGGATCATTATATGGCGTTGTACGCTGATGACGTAGTCCTGTTCTTATCCCAGCCTGAAAAATCCTTCCCAGCATTACTGGATCAAATCAAAATTTTTGGTAAGCTATCAGGCTATAGTATAAATTGGCAGAAATGTGAATTTATGCCTCTGAGTGAAGACTTAGACACCAACTTTCTCAAAAACCTGCCAGTAAAAGGTACCACACAAGTGAAGTATCTTGGAACTACAATTCCCAAACAATTTGAACAGCTTTATACATTGAACTATGAAGCTTTGATCGATAAACTTAAAATCGATATTGAATTTTGGCGAACACTCCACATATCAATGATTGGCAGAATTAATGCTATAAAAATGGTGACCTTACCTAGGTTTTTATACATATTTCAGAATGTACCCATTTTTCTGTCTAAAAGGTTTTTCAGAACATTGGACTCGATCATTATGCCTTTCGTTTGGGGATACAAGCCACATCGTATAAATAAGAAGCACCTGTGCAAGTCAAAAGATTTGGGTGGGCTAACGCTTCCTTTATTCCAACATTATTATTGGGCAGCTAATGCACGAGCACTGGTGTATTGGCAGCAAGCTTATCCAGTAGAACCTAATGATACCACCCCACCATGGCTGGCTATAGAACAGGACATCACTGGTACCTCCCTCCCAGCACTACTCAATACAACAAAGAGAAATCCTGGGCCATTTAACGGGACTGGACGGATAGAAGAACATTCTTTAAAGGTGTGGTACCAGATTAAAAAAACATTTTGTCTAACAAACACTTCTATTTTTGCCCCCATTTGTCATAATCATGCATTTCTCCCCTCCCAGTCAGATTCTGTTTTTTCTATCTAGAAAGGGAAAGGCCTGACCACTTTGAGAGACTTATACATTGACAATGTTTTTGCCTCATTTGACCAACTCAAAAGTAAATTTGATTTACAACCATCTCATTTTTTCAGGTACCTGCAAGTTAGGAACTACGCTAGAGCAAACATTACAAACTTTGAAACTTATAATTCATCAGACGAAGTCTACTCTCATTTAGCAAAGGAACCTGAGACCAAAAAGCTGGTGTCCATGTTTGTAAATTTGTTTGCAGCTCGAACTGCTCAAGTACACAACATCTGAGAGAATGCTGGGAGAGGGAAATAGGCACCACCATCTCGGAGGATGCATGGCGTAAATGTCTTCATAGCATACACACATGCTCAATCAATTCAAGACACCAACTAATACAATACAAGGTTATACATAGACTCCATTATTCAAGTGTTAAACTGCATTCTTTCTTTCCATCTACTTCACCGTTATGTGTAAAATGTAAACAGTCTGATGGTACGCTGGCACATATGCTCTGGTTCTGCAACAAACTGGGTAGATTTTGGCATGAAGTTTTTCACTTTTACTCCGAGGTTTATGGACATGATCTCCTGCCAGACCCAGAGACCGGCATCCTTGGCTGGTCCCACCAGCTTGATACTCTTAGCCACTGGGAGGCTCTGTCAATACAGTATGGGATGGTTATTGCAAAGAAAATTATTCTCAAAGTCTGGAACAAAGAAACAACACCAAGCTTTGAAGCCAGGCTCTCAAAGCTCTCAAATACTTTATATATAGAAAAAAAATCCGATTTGAGTTGTCAGGAAAATCAGACAGGTTCCATCAGATATGGCAACCATTTCTCGATCATATTATACAGCGGACAGGACCTTCAGGACACTTCGATATCTTGACCATGTCTGAATATTCATTTGTCTGTAATTTCTCAAAGTACAATTTTAAACAGTCACAGATTGCCACAGAAACTGTTGTTACACTGTAGAGTACAGCGTTCACCCTTTTTCTTTCTCCTTTCTCTTCTTTTCTCTCTTTTTTTTTTCCCTAGCCTGTTTTGGGGGAGGAGGGTGGGATGAAGGGGGTAATTGCTCAGGTTGTTATGTACCTGGGTGGTTTGAAAATGTTTTGAAAATGAATAAATAAAGTATTAAAAAAAAATAAGGCTAGGCAATAATTTAAAATTTTTTATCGCGATTAATCACATGATTTCCCTGATTAATCACGATTAATCGCATTGTATATGTAAAATCAAATAATGAATTCAAAAGTAGTGTAAAGGTCACTTTTATTTAAATGTTCTGCTGCCATATGAACTAAAGTGTCATAACATTTGTTGTTCAAACACTTTTAACATCAGCACTTGTCAGTAACACATATTTAGTGTAAATGGCATCTTAAAAAATGTAAAATAAAATAAAGCTTATTGCCACTGCCAGGGCATTAATGTCATCCTGTTTTTTATGAAAAATAAAGTCTACCAACAAAATCCTGAGCCACAATCACAACATTAAAACAGGTAATTTCTGAGGTAACAGCAGTAACTTTTAACAGGGAGTTCAACTTGGCAAATAACCTTGTTTCTGTCGAATCCTCCATCTGGGAAAACTTTAAAATGAAAATGTCCATGTTAAAGTTCTGTAACTTTACCATCTCCATGTCTGTTTTAGTTTTCCTGCACATTTTTCCGCCAATTCTCTTCTGGTTCTGCAGCAGCCAGAAACAGACTTTTCAAAACAAAAGCATGTGAGCAACATAGGTTAATGAGCGATAAAATAAATGTCGGTGTTAATAAATTAATGAGTTAATGCAATAAAATAACGCATTAACTTGCCCAGCCCTAAATAAAAGTTTGAACTGGATCCTGAAACAGACAGGAAACCAGTATAAGGAGGTCAGAGCAGGATTAATGTGATCAAAACACTTTGGCACCAGGCCACAAATTTTCTCCTGGCATTTTATTACTTCTGTTAACAACAAAAATGATAAAGTCGAGTCATAAATCATTGAAATTACTTGCAAGGCACATACTACTATTAAATAATGAGGTAAAATATAAAAATATCTAAAGATTTGTCTTTTGTAATGCATTTTAGGTAACATACCTGAAATATTTAAACATGGCAAAATCTCATAAATACTGGACAATTATTATTATTATTACTATTAATATTATTATTATTATTATTATTATTATTATTATTATTATTATTATTATTATTATTAACAACAACAACAAAGAAATGAAATACTAGCTGCACTGTTGAACAGGGCAATATTCTGCAACAGTGTTAAATATTTGTTTTTACAAAACTTGAGTTTACAAAAACCACAGCATTAAATTAATTTGATGGACTGCGTTTCAGAAGTGTTCATGCAGTAATATTTTTTGAAAATGTAATCAAAGCTATAGAAACCCTGTAAACTTGCAACTACCCACTGTGAAAATGTAATATGTATACATCTGCATCATATTGATAAACTGTACAAATAACTCAAAGAAAAACAATACAATAGCTATAAAAAGAAAACTTATAATAAAAAATATATGAAGAACTTGAAAGTGAGAAATGCATTTAAACCAAACCTTTGGGTGTGGTTACTTCCTACGTTCTACTTTACTTACTTAGCTCCTCATTAGTTTTTTTTATTAAAAAAAATAAATACATTTTTTCATCTGTAAAAAAAATGCCACGTGTGAACATCAATTACTCTGAAACATACAGTTCCGTAATGATTGGCACAAAGGAGATCAAAAACATAATTTTGCTTTCATCTCTGTACGGTGTCCTTTCTTTTATATTTCCATTTTTCATTTATTTCTAAGTTTTTGTTTTTGTTTTAAAGTTTGTTCTATAATAAAATACTTAATATTTTACTATTGTATATAAAAAATGTTCATATAAGCGTAATGGTTTTAACGGAACTGCATCTCCTCCTAAATCAGAGGGACAATGTTTTACTGTTCAACATCCTGATCAGAAATGTAAAAAAAAAAAAAGTTTTTTACCTTTTACTGGAGCTAAGTCCACCAGAGAAAAGATTAACAGAGCTATTACAACCCTCATGACTGTTCAACTGTCAGGATGTAAAGGAAGTTGAGGGTTTTCTTCATCACAAGTTATTTCCACAAAACAGAGAAGTGTTTCGTCACATGAAGTACAGTTCCGTGACAAAAGCACTTGTCCCCTTCCTGATTTCTTATATTTTTGCATGTTTGTCACATTTAAATGTTTCAGATCATCAAACAGACTTAAATATTAGACAAAGATAATCCAAGTAAACACAAAATGCAGTTTTTAAGTAGGAATTTTATTTATTAAGGGCAAAGGATTTTTTGGAAGAGAGCAGAATTCATGGTTCCAGTCACAACAAGTCATCCGGGTCCTGAAGCAGCAAAGCAGCCCCAGACCATCACACTACCACCTCCATATTTGGCTGTTGGTATGAAGTTCTTTTTCTGAAATGCTGTGTTACTTTTACATCAGATGTAACAGGACTCGCACATTCAGAATAGGTTTCTAAAAGTCGTGGTTTTCATCAAGATGTTTTTTGGCAAAAATGAGAGGATTCTTTCTGTTCTTTTTGGTCAGCCGTAGTTTTGACCTTGGAACTCTGCCATGGATGCCATTTTTGCCTCGTCTCTGTCTGATGGTTGAGTCATAAGCAGCGATCTTAACTGAGGCCAGTAAGGTCTGCAGTTCTTTAAATGTTGTTGTGGGTTCTTTTGTAACCTCTTGGATGAGTTGTCACTGGGCTCTTGGGGTAATTTTTGGAGGCCAGCCGTCCTGGGAAGGTTCACTATTGTTCCATGTTTTCTCCCTTTGTGGATAATGGCTCCCAATGTGGTTCACTGGTGTCCCAAAGCTTTAGAAATGGCGTTATAAATAGGGCTGTCAGTCGATGAAATGTTTTAATCGTGATGAATCGAAAGTTTTTCATAGTTGACTCACGATTAATTGCACATTAATCACATCTTTTTAATGCTCTGTTTATCCATCCATTCATCATCTATACCCATTTTGTCATTTACAGGGTCATGGGATCTGCTTTATTTATTTTTTTAAGCCTTTAGTTTGAAAACCGGAAGTCCACCAATGCTGCCATACTTTTTGGGGGCTTAATTCATCAACTTCTTTGGGTATTTTGTCAGGTCTGCTGCTTGACCGCAATAATTTGCTGATGGTCTTTAAGCTCAGCAGGGAGGTACTCAGAAGGACATTCAGCACTGTTCCTTAGAGTTTTAGCCACACTCACTGAGCTTAAAGGGTTGATGACACTTGTGAAATGTCTGGCATATTTATATCTACAAAATGATACCAACCTGGATGAAATCGGTGCCGTTTTCATGACGCTATTAAAGTTTAAAGAGAAAAAAAACAAGCGAATGTCAGATGTGAAACTAACTTTACCACGTCCTGCGGTGGTAACTCAATTCACAGAGACAATAAATACAAATAACCTTTTTCTTCTCAACAGACCCATCTGGCAGCACCTCAAAGCTAAACTTGCCATTCATTAGACCCTTTTCTGTTTCCATGTCTGTCCCACACGTTGACTGTAAAAACTCTTATTGGCGGAGGGTCATATTTACAGAAACGTGTGTGCGTTAATCTCGCGTAAAAAAAAAATAGCGGCGTTAAACAGAATTTGCATTAATGCGTTATTAACGCGTTAACTTTGACAGCCTTAAAATATATATATACACATCAGTGCAGCGGAGGAGGAGGAAGGAAGAGAAGGAAGCTCTACAGCAGAGTCCCAGACGAGCTGCGCAAGAGAGCTGCTCCGATCTGGATAAAAAGACGCTACATAGTGGTTTGCAGGAAGCGCAACCTGCTCTTAAAGGCAACGGCTACTGACGCACTGATTGGTTTAACAGGTGGAACGCCCTAACCACTCCTATGCATAAGGTAGCACGTAGCGCTGGTGGGAAAGCGGGTTTAGCAAGGTGGAAAATTGCGTTCTTTGCGGGGGAACGACCCTCCCGCTACCCGCTATCCCTAAATAGCAGCTTTAGCAGATCAGGCCCTTTGCCTCTCTGAAATCCTCCTTTTATACCCAGTCATGTCACTGATCTGCTGCCAATTAACCTAATTAGTTGTCAATTGCTCCTCCATTTTATTTTTAATACGTACCAATTACTTTTCCAGCCTTTTGTTGCCCCAGTTCCAGCGTCTATATGTCCCATTGGAAATAAAATAGGGCTTTGTAAGATCAAACCATGGCACACTGTTTTTATTTTTGTTTTACATAGTGTCTGAATCTTTTGGAACTGGGACTGTACAATAAGATTCTACCACTTGGGTAGAACCCTGAAATGTTAACTGAAAGAAAAAAGCCACAGTGTCACCTTCAATAGTCAACTTTATTTTGTTAGTCATTTAAGAATCATCTCAGTTGAGCAACAAATCTGCATGTTGAACACAGGAAACCCCAGAATTTTTAGTTACTTTCACTTTCCTTCGTCTGTCTTTAAGCTTCAAGGTCCAACATTCACATTCTCAGCATTCATTTCCGGTTTAATCACCTCCATGTGTGCGACATACACACTGAAAAGTAAGACAGGCCCTGATAAAACGGCTTCTGTTGTTAATTTGACATTAGTACCTCAAACATTATCTGAAAGATCTGCTCCTACTTCTCACAGAAATGAGACTTTAAATATTTAATTTACAGTTAGCAGATGCCAAAAGGACGAATACATTTACACATGTGCAACAAGTGCCTGTGATTATCTAGAAACATGATTTCTATTGACAGTTTGCTTAAAGCCACTGAAGCAGCAGTTCTGGTTAACTTTGTAGGATGAAATCACCTGTTTTTAAGTTTACGTTAATAGTTTCGGATTTAGTGATTTTATATGTGTAACTGCTTTCAGGGAATTTCGTTCAAGAAACCTTGTGAATGTGCAAATGTATCATTTACTTACATAAAGTGCTAAAATAAGATTTTTTTTTTAACCAGCCACAAATTTCAAACATGACTCACTGTAGGAAATAACTAAAACATAAAAAAGTAAAAACAATATTTGGAGCACCTTTAGAAGGAAGGAATTCAGTCTAAAGTTTTTGTGTTCATCACAGTTGTCGCAACATTTTACTGTGCACTTTACTCCAATATTGTAACAGGAAACCTCATATGTCAAGGGCTGGGAGGAAGCTGTGGGTGGTTTCTGAGTAAAAAGAGCTTGATGCTCAAACTCTTGAGACCTTTACGAAATAACTATACGCATGTACAGCAGCATATACATTTGTGTGTGTAACAAAAGGATTTCTTTTCTCCGGGATTGTTAAAATTGTTGTAAAAGTCTGAAACATTAACCACAAATTTACATGCTCTATAAATATGAGGTTCCTCTTTCTGTTCTGAAAGGAGAGGGGCTTTCAGCCAGTCTGTCTTAGCTCACCCTTACCACCCCCTACGCCTTTCCTCTTCCCTTGAAACTTTGGAGGGAAAAAAAAACACCCTTCTTCCTTTGTGATGACATATTTAGCCCACCATGATGCATCTAAAAACTCCCACAAAGGTTTCCAGCTCCTCCACCACATATTTTAAATAGCTATCTTTGATTTTGTTTTAGTGCTTAAATTGCCTTACATGTTTTTTGTTTTTGTTATTTCATTTTGTTTTGTTTTTAACATAAAAAAAGTGTCTGTGAGGTCATCACATGTAAATAGTAGCTGCAGTTAGGCTGTGTGTTATCAGCATATGAATACAGTCAGACCAGTGTAAAGCATGTCTCATCCCAGCAATCAGACAGGAGTCCACACTTTTTATTTCTTACATTCCTCTAATAAAAGTTCAGCTAATCCAAAAAGTCTCCCAGTCTGGTTCTCGGTGTTTCACTGCTGACACTGAACCTGACCATTTCTTTTGCTTGCTCTCTATTGAAACACTCCAGTTTATGTGTTCACACGTTGCTGATGCGAACACTGAGAGGAGCATCCCTGACCCGGCCGCGGTCCTCGCCTCGCTGCTCCCTGTAGCTCTGCTCCAGACGAATCTTCTCAGGATCTGATACTTCGGACACGGGCCCGCCTCCGTTGCTCTGGTAACCGTGTTGGGGGCTGGGCGGCTTGAAGATGGGGGTGGCCTTGGTCTTGGCCACTTTGTCAAAGAAGGCGAAGTCTGCTACATATTTACCCGATGGGGAGAGGGAGACCACGGGGGGGAACTCGTAGCCCCAGAGGATCTCATCAGGCAGGTAGGAGGTGCGAACCTGACAGGTGGCGGACGTTGGCTCCACTGTCGCGCTCATGATCACCAGCAGCTCGAAGTCAGCCAATTCTGGATCTGTCCAGCCTCCACCTGGTGGAGAGAAAGGAATGGATTCACTTTACTTTCATACATCAGTTTCAGAAATACGTTCAGGCTCTTAATAAGTTCAGCTGAGTTGGCTTCGATTTCATTTTAGAAGCCATATTAAAATCCTACTACTTATTTTTGAAAGTTTCAGCTGCATGGCACCACTATAATCGCCCCAACTTTTGCATCATCTTCCACCTCCCAGAACTGGTCCATGAACCAGTTACTGATGGCCATTCAAAGATCAATACCCAAAACCAGCCTTTTCAGTGAAGAGCCCTCATCTGCGGAAAAGCCCACACAGCTGCCCAAACGCTAAATCATTTTAAAACAAAGTTCAAAATTGATTTTTTTTTTCTCTCTTGTGGCCTAGTTGAGCAAACTATCGTATTTTTCATTGTGCCAACACATTTTATTGCTGATTGTAGTTCTATGAATATTAGATTTTTCTGATTGTTGAGCATGTTTTTACAGAGCTTAAACAGCACTTTCTTCAACTAAAGTTGCTTTAAATGTGATACAGAAATAAACTTTAAAGTCACTTATAAGTGAGGAGTAAAGCAGAACTGTTTTGTTTCCGTGGCACTTTAAACAGTTCGTTGAAAAGGGGAAGTCCACTGCTCAACTTCCAAACCTTCAAAATTTAACTGTATCTTTGTCTTTTTTATTAGTTACCCCGACATGCTATATCCTCATGATAAAAATATTCAAGGCAGAGATATGCTTCAAGGAGACTTGCTGGTTTGGTGCAGTAAAAAGGAAAAGAAAGGCTAAAGTGTTTATAACTGACAAAGACAGCGCTAAGGGCGTTAGTAAAGATGCTGCTTTAGGCTCAAAGTTTTACACAATTGCAATGTTGCAACAAGGAGGTTGAGCAAAGAATTAATCAATAGCTTTGATGTCGAATATTGCTGGAATATGCCTCAACATGTCACAATATGCCACATATGCATTGTAATATCCCATTTACTGTGCCTTGCAAAAGTATTCGGCCCCCTTGAACTTTTCAAACTTTTGCCACATTTCAGGCTTCAAACATAAAAATATAAAATTTTAATTTTTTTGTCAATAATCAACAAAGAGTGGGACACAATCATGAAGTGGAACGAAATTTATTGGATATTTTAAACTTTTTTAACAAATAAACTGAAAAGTGGGGCGTGCAATATTATTCGTCCCCCTTGCGTTAATACTCTGTAGCGCCACCTTCTGCTGCAGTTCCAGCTGCAGGTCTCTTGGGGTTTGTCTCTATCAGTTTTGCACATCGAGAGACTGAAATTCTTGCCCATCCTTCCTGTAAAACACCTGGAGCTCAGTGAGGTTGGATGGGGAGCGTTTGTGAACAGCAGTCTTCAGCTCTTTCCACAGATTCACAGCAGGGACCCCTGTGGGTTTTAGGGGCTTCCTGAGCTTTCTTGGTCTCAAACCGTGTGCTCAGGCTCTGCGGTTGATGTTTGGCCTTTCTTCTTTACTAACACATGGTGCGGCCCAACAAAATTGGAAAATCCTATAACAAGGACATGCAAGACACGCTTCCCCCTACCAGTTAATCTTTGTCGCTGAATAACTAATGTTTGTGTTTGTTTGAATGACAAGATGCACAGTGTATGTTACCTTTTCATTTCAGTTCAATTCAGCTTTATTTATATAGCATCTATTACGATAAAAATTGTCTAGAGGTACTTTTCAGAGACCCAGAGCATGACCCCCATGCAAATATTATTAAATATATAGGGCCCTATCTTGCGCCAAACCTCCAAAACCTGCTATTAAGGGATATTAGGTATTGGGAGGGGCGTTCCCCCACAAAGAACGCAATCTTCCACCTCCCAAAACCCACGATCTTACCTGCAAAAACCACTATATTATGCACACATTATGCATGGGAGTGGTTAGGGCGTTCCACCTGTTTAACCAATCAGTGCGTCAGTAGCCATTGCCTTTAAGAGCAGGTTGCGGTACCTGCAAACTGCCATGGAGCGTCTTTTCATCCAGATCAGAGCAGCTCTCATGGGCAGTTGGTCTGGGACTCTGCTGTAGAGCTTCCTCCTCTTTTTTCCTCCTCCTCTGCACTGATATATACATAACTAGCTCTAACTAATGTGGAGCAAATGATTTAATCATTTCTTTTGTACTCCAAGAAGTTCCAACAAACTGCTCAGAAAAAAATAGAGCCGGTGAGCTTCCAGGAAAGCATTTCTTAACTAGAAAAGCACTCAGAGAGCGCAGACCTCCGCCAAGCACAACAGTTCTCCCATACAGCGATTTACAGATTGCGATAAAATCCGCCTTCTGGATCAGATCCGGATCAGCCTCTGAAATTTTATAGAGGTTTTCAGTGTCAATACCTGAGTGAAATTTAATGAGCTGTGGGCAATAATTAACGGAAATGTTGAGAAACAAAATTTCCTGCCCCATTGAGCGGGTGTTACGGTCTCAAGCGGCGCCACCTTCAATCCTCTACATAGACACTCAGATCCACCTATGTTTCACCTTCCCATCCGACGAGCAGCCCGGGTGTGGCACTACACACCTGTACCTATTCAGTCATCATTCAACCAGACTCGTCTCCAGATCTTCTTATAGAAACGCCTGATCCAGCCATTCGCAGTGCCACCTCCTTGCCTTCGTCGTCCCCTGGATTGTTGGTTTGGCTGCCAACCCTCGAATCCTCCTTTTTTACATCTGAGAGAATTAAACTCTTAAAATTCCAGCACTCCCTTCCTGTCTCCATTGTGGTTGCTTTAGGGTTCAAGAAACAACTATACAGCGCAATGTTATCGAAAATTTGAAAGTGATCCAGAATCCAGGATTTCTTCCGGATCACACCCAAAATAAAATCAGTTCTTCCTTTTCACATTTCTGACAACTCCTGAAAATGTCATCAAAATCCATCCATAACTTTTTGAGTTATCTTGAACATATCCCCTGCGCAAAGACGCACAGCTGCGCCAAGACGCATAGCCGCTGGAAGCGGTGCTTTTTAAAATACTGCAGAACGGATCATTGGATGAGCGTTGAGCCAGAGGAACACGTATGATGACATCTACCTTCTACCAATGAGCGCATCTCGGGTGCTCCAGTGCACAAGGAGAGGATCAGAGGGATACGAGCACAGTACAAGAAACTCCACAACAGAGTTATGTGATCTCCTCGTTTCCTCCACAGCAAACATCTGAATGAGATCATGCCACAGCTGTACAGAAATCACCTGCCCTTAAGAGAATAATAACGTATGAAAGTAATACAGTGATGCATAATCGAGAGGTAGAGCCGGTTGTGCACGTCCACATGTGACTGGGTGGACGCGCAATGACAGGATTTGGACGCGCTCTTTTACGCGCCGACATGCCAGTTGGAGGAGACACGCCCATTGCCGCGCCCACAATGTGCTTAAGGGAGACGGCAAAATAACAGGTTTTGGGAGGTAAAAGTTTGCATTTCGGTTGGCAGAGGCCCCTAAATCTGAGATTTGCAGGTAATGGGTAATGGGTATTGGGTATTGGGAGGTGCAAGATAGGGCCCATAGTCAAAAGATTAAATATTAATCTAAGAAACAATGGCACTAGTGGAGAAACATCTGAGTTACCACCTTTTGATTTCTCCACCAAGCCTAAAGAAACCATGAAATACAAAATCATAGATCAGTTAATATGCCATGATGTTGACTGTGATAAAAGTGCCAAACTGAACCAGCTCTGTGAGTTCTGTTTGGCACTTTGATCTGTGTGCCGCCCCGCTTTTTCAGAAGTTGCTTTGTCAGTTTCTGTTAACAGCAGACCTGGGTGGGTCTGCGAGCTCAGTAGTAGTTCCTAAAAACAATCAAATGTTCTGTTATAGGACAACTGAAATTGATATCTCATGATAATGAAGTTATTTTGTCCCACTTCAACTGTTTGTTTCCTGTTTATAGAGCCATGGCTGCATATGAAGACCAGTTTTATGGGGGCGTGGGGTTTACAGTGGACAAACATGACGGGCAGCTAGCGGATGGTGAAGAAATATTTACTGAATGTGACAAAGTGTTAAGAGGTAGAGTCACTTAATCTATCTTTAACTAACTCTACTGCACGAATACAATGAGCCTGGAAAGAGGCAGAAGACGGGTAAAGCTGCACATAAGGTCCACATTCAAACTACAAGGATGGTTGCATCCCAACGGAGCAGTTTAACAGCAGGTTTCCTGAGCACAGACCCAGCAGTGCCAAGAATTTAAAGTAAAGGCCTTGTGAAAATGCGTGAAGAGAGATGCGCAAAAAAAAGTTCACTGACTGTATGCATAAACCAGAAAACATCACTGCTGCTAGCAGCAATCAGTCAAGTTTTATTCTTATCATCGTCGTTTTTGTGTGTGCGAGTGGGTGTCTGTTTCTGCATCGTGTAATGATCATAATGGATAAATATGTGGTTCTTGTAGGTCTTTAATCCAAAGGTGGTAACCTGGGTGGTCCTAAGTGAGGGTGAATATTAGCAAAGTTTGTGTTTAGGTTGAGATGAAAAAGATAACTAACATAACTAATTATCATTTGAATTCATAGTGAATTCGTAGCTTACTATATGCATGTTGGTCTGACTGTTGGTTTTGTCACCCTCCTCGCTCTATTCTGATGTATAAAAAGATATGAAGAAGTACGATTTCCTGAAGCTGCTTATTACACAATCAGTTTCCAAGAAGCTATCAGCACTGCAACAAGTAAAACACTTCTTTTTTTTTTTTTTTAAACCAAATTTACCTTTGGCAGCCCAGGCTCGCAGGGGGCTGTTGTCATCGATGGTATGGTAAAAAGTAAGGGGGAGGATGAGGAAGGGACTGTCACTGGAAGTGTCCACTTGAAAGGGCACGTTTCTCTGATCCAGACGAACCGTCTCCCCTTCTTTTGTCAGAGACGTCTGGAGCAGTTTTCCAGTCACCTTAGGGGAACGATACACACAACCTGTTTTAACTGGACTTGTTTACAGCTTGACAGACTGATAATACCCATTCTTATTAATGGGACATAAATATAGTTTTTTAAAGCCCCTGGATTCTGAGATCAACCAATTATGATTTTTTTTATATTTCCCTTATTTGTTTTCCATTTCCTTCATCGGGTGTAGAGGTACAGTGTGGGATGACTGGATGGGTGGATGGATGGACGGATGGATGGATGGATGGATGGGTGGGTGGATGGACGGATGGATGGATGGATGGGTGGACAGATAGATAGATGGATGGATGGATGGATGGATGAATGGGTGGATGGATGGATGAATGGATGGGTGGACAGATGGATGGATGGCTGAATGGGTGGACGGATGGATGGATGGGTGGTAGGATTGGATGGATGGGTGTATGGATGAATGGGTGGACGGATGGATGGATGGGTGGACGGATGGATGGATGGGTGGTAGGATGAATGGATGGGTGTATGGATGAATGGGTGGACGGATGGATGAATGGAGGTGGACGGATGGATGGATGAATGGATGGGTGGATGGATGGATGAATGGATGGGTGGACAGATGGATGGATGGATGGATGGATGGATGGATGGATGGACGGACGGATGGATGGATGGGTGGACGGATGGACGGATGGATGGATGATGTTGTAACATATGTGTTCATGGATTTGGGATGCCAAGGTGCTGATACGCAGCAGCTACATGAAACATTTGATATGGGAGATAATGGGCTCTTTTGAATGCATATTCAACCTAGAAAACAGATTATCATGATGTAATAAGGACAAAAAGAGTGAAATGTCTGTCTCCACATGCACCCACCTGACAGCCAAGCAGTAGACTTTTGCGCATGTTTGCCACCCTGATCATGAGGCAGGGTCGTCCCTCGTGAGTGGACACCACAGCATGTTGGCTAAACTTCACTGTCTCACCTCGCTTCTTTGGTCGAGCAACCTGATCGGGAAAAATCTCAGTCAGGCACCAATGTCTAGCGCTGTATTCTACACAGCAAGTAACTGTACTTTGAAGATCTTTAAGAGACAGAGAATGAATGCATGATGTATTCATTTTACATTCAGCCTTTATCTTTACATATGAGGCAGTTCCCCGTTTTCCCTGAATGTAACTGCAGTTAAATGTTTACGTTTTGGCTACCTTGGCCAGAAAGGTACCAGTGATGAAGATTTCCATCAGCATAGTGATGACCAGCTGGACTATGAGCAGGATGATGGCAGCTGGACACTCCTCCGTGATGCAGCGGAAGCCATAGCCAATGGTCGTCTGGGACTCCAGGGAGAAGAGGAAGGCTCCGGTCAGCGTCTGCATCTGCAACACGCAGGGCGTGTGGTTTGATGGAGGGTCGAACTCTGGAGGAGCGGTGTGGAAAAAGCAACAAATGTTCAATGAAGTTATTCTAAAATATGAAATATAACGTGCTCCAAGCTTAATTCCAATGCCTCTATGGGAGGCTTGCAATGATTCAGACAACAAGGGAAGCATGAGTCATACCGGAAGAAGAGCGTTTCTTTAATACTAGATAAATATAATATGAGACCACAACCTCAGTCAGTAAACAAGGGGCTTTCCAATGTTTAGAGGTCCAAAGGTAAGTATTTAAGGCAATAATATCATGTGTTTCAATTTTACCATGGTTAGCGCGAGCTAATTTACTAACCACTAAACCTGCAAGGGCCTACAAAAGTGATTTATAAAATGTGAACAAGAACATCCTTTTGTAGAGCTGCGCCTAAGACCACATGAGCACTTCATCTTTACATCTCCTACATGTTAAAGAGAGTTCCCACTCATGTCTTCCCTGAATTAGTCACACTTTTCTGCAGAGCTCTGGTTAACACCTCTGCTGCGTCAGTTTGCTGAACCGAAGACCACTGAGAAAAACAATTTCAGCAGCTAAAAGCTAACATGTTTTTTTTTTTTAAATAAGCATTTATAAAATATTCAGGACTGAACAGGCAACAATAACCTTTTCAAATGCGTATTTGGTTGTTGTTTATTAGATATTTAAGCTCTGAAGTATTTGTTGATGTCAGTGAAGTGTAGCTGTGATATGATCAGGTTTGAACGTCAGTGACAGTGAGTTCCCTAAAATGACAAAATTGGAAACTTGAAATAGTTAACACTGTTAAAAAAAAAAACCTGACATTTACGTGGTGTTCTAGGTTGATAATTAAATTTATCCGAAATAGTTTTGCTGTGCTGACAAGAGATTTTGGACCAGTGTAAAACTATAAATTGACCTCAAAGGGGAGCACATATATTTATTTCCAAGAACATCCTTAAAATAACAGTATCAGTGCAAATATGACCGACAGCTAAACATCAGGGCGGGCATCTACTCTATCAAGTATCGTTATCAGAGTTCCAACCGTTAATGTCAGCACTGACGCTGTTTTTCTTTGAGTCATTTGCTGCAGTTGACTCATGAGATCAAGGTGCACGTGAAAAAAAGACGCATCGAAAACAAAAAAAAAAGTCAACGTGTTACCGTGTTAGTTGTAGACATTAATTGCATGATGTGGCATGAAGGTGCGTTTCTTTAAAGAAACATATTATGGTGTTTGTTGATACAATAACCGAGGTCTTAATGAAATATTTGTAACCTTCTTTGGTCAAAACCCCACAGAGACACAGCACTAAAACACCACTTTCAATCCTGTCTTTACTGCTCTGATTATTGGAGATGGTTTGATTTGGTTTGGAGTCAGCCACATGGCTTTACTCCATCCCTTTATTCCAATTTCAAAAGTTCCCCTTTTGAAATTGTTCCTTAAAGGTACAGGAAATGCCATATAACATGAATTTTCGCAAGATAAAAATGAGGAGATTGGGTAATTCTACTCTGATCTGGGTCTGTCATCAATCCTTGCAGATCCAAATCTGAAAAATCAGAAATAGGGCACTCAAAATCAAGTGACAGTGTTGTATATAAAATATAAAATATACCTAACCAACAGTGACTGACAGTAAGGTCCTCCAACAATATACGGTCAGACGGGGCTCAAACTTTACAGTACCTCCATGTCTTTTTATTATTATTGTGATTATGTTATAGATCTTTAATAACCCTTTTGTAAAGATTTTCACATAATGAAACATGTGCACTGACCAGCTGCAACATTATGACCAGCAGGCAATGTGAGTAAACGCTGCTCACCTTCTGACAATGTTCTGCTGGGAAAACCTGCTTCCTCACATTCACATGAATGTTATTTTGGTAAACTTTTTGCAGACCAGTCACAGCCATCAACATGGTGACACCATTCCCTCATGACAGCCACCTCAGTTTTTTGGGAAGAGACGTAAGGTCACAAATGAAGCATCTCTGCAGTGTGCATGCTTGCATTCACTCCTCCGCGTGGTTCAATCTAGTCACTCCATCTCCTTTCTCGACCCATATAAGGAGAAAGAGGTACTCAACTCTCAGATACCTTCAGATGCCTCACCCACTTTGCTCTCTGCTTTGTTCTCGACACCTCCTCCTCCAGCTTTCACCTGTGGGCTCCTATTTTACTGGGGGTTTTATGTGAAGTTTATCTCCCCAGTATCTCTATATAAGCATAAGAAATTATGCTTGAATGGAGTTTTGGGAAGCAATATCATCACAACATCAGACCCCATGCCATAGCTAAAGGCGTTCAAAGGATCTACTGCCAACATCCTGGTACCAGACAATCCAAGATGTCCTCACATGTTCTTTGTCTGGACAATAACTGGTCAGAGCTCTTATGAGAACGAAAGGCCCGATCTTCCGCCAGATCTGCTAAAGCCGGTATTTAGGGATAGCGGGTAGCAGGAGGGGCGTTCCCCCGCAAGGAACGCAATCTTCCACCCTTGCTAAACCCGCTATCCCACCTGCGCTACCCGCTACATTATGCATAGGAGTGGTTAGGGCGTTCCACCTGTTAAACCAATCAGTGCGTCAGTAGCCATTGGCTTTAAGAGCAGGTTGAGCTACCCGCTAACCGCTATGGAGCATCTTTTCATCCAGATCAGAGCAGCTCTCATGTGCAGCTCATCTGGGACTCTGCTGTAGAGCTTCCTCCTCTTCCTTCCTCCTCCTCCTCTGCACTGATATATACATATAAATATTTTTACACAGACAATTCCTATCGGCTACCTGAAAGTCCCAGATACTCGGTGCACTCCCAGTAAACACGCTCTGGTCGCTATGGTTTAACTGGCGAGCAAGCCGTTTAAGACGATCTCTGCCATTTTCTCAGGGGTTCAACTGAGGCCAAATCACACTTTTTATAATAATTAATTTGAGAGGTAGAACCGTTTGTGCACGTCCACATGTGACCAGGTGGACGCACATTGATGCCATTTGGATGTGCTCTTGTACGAGCCGACATGTGGGTTGCGGGTGGTCAGACCACCCGCTACCTGCAACCCTAAACCCACGATCGCAAGATACTGAGTTTGTGGAAAGGCCAAAAGACACGCCCATTGCCACACCTACAAATTAAGTAAGGGAGTCGGCATAATGAGAAGCCGCATTAGCGAGCGGAAGATTGCATTAGCGGTTAGCGGAGGTTCCTGTATCCGCAATCTGAGGGTAGCGGCTAGCAGGAATTGTACAATCGGGGCCAAAGTGTGTGGTCATAATGATATGACTTACTGAGATAGTCTTAGAAAAAAAAAGAAAATGTTTATTAGCTCTGAAAAATTAAATGTTGGTGTGCCCAGAAAGTGTAACAGTTTTACAGTTGTTGAGTCTTTATTGTGATGCTTTTTATATTTTGCCCTGTAGGCCAGTGGAGCTATTGTACATTCAGAAGTGAGACTGTTGGTACAGAACACTCAATTAATTTAAGATAATAATAACATGCAGGAACCTAGAACCTTTTTTAAAATTATTTTTACATCCCTGAACTCTCACCTAGCAGGTCTCCGTGCACCAGTGCCACCAGGTACCACAGCACCCCAAACAGGAACCAGGTTCCCGCAAATGTCGCCGTAAACAGGAAGAACTTGTAGCGCCACTGCATCTCCAGAAACGTTGTCCACAGGTCACGCATGTAGAGAGCGCTCCTCCCACTGACGTGCTCGATGCGCACGTTGCTCCGCCCATCTTTGGACAAGACTCTCCTCCTTTTCCTTAGCGCTCCACCGGATATGCCACTACCCAGGAGGGGTTTTAAAACATCTGTCTGTGTCTGGGAGTGGCAGACTTTATGAGGAGAGGAGCTGCGAGAGGAGGGCGGTGTGGCAGATGTCATCTAGTGAAGGACGAAGAAAAAAAACAAGTTACATTTATTCATCCTCCGTTGTAATGACTCGTTAATTGGTGAGTCTTCTGCGATATCGTTGGAATACAATGTTTCAGTCATGATCACACATCAGCAGACATATACATCATTTCAAAACCATGTAGACTTCCTGTCAAATTTGTAGGGAAAACCACTATTATTCCATAATGACTCGTTAGGTTTTAGTAACTCTCTTGCAGCCACCTGCTCTTTCAGGGGAAATTCGCCTCAAGCAAGCCAAAACGTGACTTTAAGTATTCTCAAAAATACCTACTAAAATAAAAAAAAATAAAAAAACAACAAATTAGTATTAATTTGTTACTGCCAATTTCATTAGCTGGAAACCACAACTTGGTTACAAAAACAAAAAGGCCAAACAAAAAAAGCTAAGCAATTATTTTTTTATTATTCAGCAGATTTTTTTGCCTCCAACTATTTGTAGTGAATATTGCTTCCATTCTGCGTTAATTATTTTTGTTCTATTTCTTTTTTTTTCTTTCCTTACTTTGGTCAGTTTTTTGGTTTCTTTCTCCATCCTCAGATCTGACAGGGAGCATTTCAGAAGGCGTTCACTTGCCAGCGCCGCCTCCTCAGCTGGATTCGTAAGATTACGAGTTTACCCGAGATCACGTGAATCGCATTGTAGTCCGGGGTTGAGTGCACCTTTACACCTCCACATACGGCTTTCTCTGGGTGGGCTTTATGCTAATTAATGAGATCTGTGAGCCCGACCTGCAATCGACCGAAATTCACTGAGGTACCCAGATTCCTACGGAGGTTTTTACGTAGCATTCATGAATGTGGAGCAGATTTTTAGTAAGGAGCTAATTTATGTGCAAATCTGCTTTCCAGATTACGGAGATTTCATGAATTTGGCCCAACCTTTTGGTTCATGTTACGATTTGGGAAACGTTTCTGAAATCTGCTGATTTCAGGAACTGCACTCAGTGACCTTCTCTGTACAAGGGAGAAAATCTCATTTTAAAAGAGAAACTGAAACTGAAGATCCTTGGACAGCACAGATGAGGTGACGACGAGGGAGCTAGTTCAGGCAGGCGTGTCAGGCGGAGTTTCCTGCTTGGTAAATTTAAATCATTTCATGCTGATCACGGGGTTATTTAATGAGTGTGAGGTACTTTTCTCTCGCGTGCCTTCTGATGATGTCTCTCAGCTCACTGATGCTTTTAAAGGGAGATTCCTGTCTTCAAACAACCCCAGGTACGTTACTGAACGGTACACAGGAACTCTGCCTCCAACACTTGGCTGTTTTGTCATAAATATCTAAGTACTAATCCAGTTCTACAGAAGCAGAGACCATTAAGGCTCCTCCTTTTGTTTGCATGACATGGACTTACGACAAGGTGGCAGTTACTGGTCAGAGGTACAAAGTTGAATTACCTCTATTCGTCTGTCGGGATTCTATCCACACCATCACTTAATAGGAATTAAATTTCTGAAAACAATTTATTTTGACTTAGCTCCACAGCCCCAAGCACTAACAATAATTTCCATAACTTATTCTCTACTAACTCAAAACTGCTTTGATTCATCTTGTTTTAGTTCCTAACATAAATTTACACTCCTTATCGTGTAATAATGGACTTAGAGTTGCTTTAACTCCAGAATGTTCCTTTAAAATCCAACATCCTTTCATCAGACACCAACACTAATGTATTTTATCATTATAATTATAATTATAATTATTTAGTGTAAGAGCTGACTGACTGAACTGATAATGAGATTAATCAAAAAGTCTGTGGACTTGTGTGTACAGTCAGTATTTCCAGACTGGATTTCCCTTTCACACTATAGTAGAACAAAAACATGACATCACATAGCTCTGCTCATAGGAGAAGCTGCTTTGTTCTCATCTTCATTTTATTACACATACATTGTTGCAACTGATGGAGGAAGAATTTATACCGGCGTTTCAACATTTCAGCTTCCTTGTTTCACAAAAACCGTCAACATGACCGCTTCTCTTCAGTGCAGTTTCAGTGGAGTTCCAGCAAAGAACGAAATGACGAAAGAAAAATGATCATTTCTTACTTCTGGTCTTTTGGAAACCGAAAGCAAAATTATTGGGAAGAATTCACGTAATCCATTGTGGGTTTTTTTCAGAGTTTGATGATTTATTGTGACCAGTGAAACCCCAGTTGAGAACCAAAACCCAAACAACAGGAGACGAAACTTAAAAAAAATAGACTTTGTGTCAAATTATAAATACTTATTGATACTGTGTTGTATTCAGTGTTACGTATATTATCTATTTGAACACTTTGTTACTTGATTACACTATATAAAAGCATAACAGCAAGTTTCTATCTGCATGTTATTGTTTAACTGTAAAGAGAAATATAATCTGTTTAGTTTTTTTTAAATTCACCTTTACATAAAACCTTACCGTACACTCGACAAGAATATCAAGCTAAAAGAATTTTGAAAATATAATCAATTTGACAAGCAGATGAAAATGAAGATGTGTGGTTTTATTTACAACAAATTTAAAACAAATACAAAAATATCCAATAAATGGCACATCCAAAAACAGAATTAGCTTCAGGGACACAAAAAGAGGTCAACCAAATGGAGAATTCCTACTAACAGGAATAAAAACCATCTATTGATGGTTTCAGGTAATAATCTTTGATGTTAAGCTAATCAGAAGGCCAAGGTGAGCTTAACACATGATGTGCTGATCATGTGATTCAACATGTTCGAGATCTTTTTTGCTATATTTTCCTCACCGTTGATGAGAAATTAAACTGATCAGCTTCATAAGTCATAAGGTGAAAAGACTGAGGTACCAAGTTAAGCTATTACTTTAAATTAAGTAATTTGCACACTTTGTTGTGAATCATGGCAACAGAGGCGACCTGAATACCTCAGAACATGATGCGTAAGCCCAGCCATCCGGGGCTTTGCAGATCTGGGCCTGTCTGGTCTCCGCGCCAGTGGCTTCCTCTGATTATTCCAGGCAAATTAGACCGGATCACCACTCTCGCAGCCATCAGAGCAGACCTTTTCCTTGTTCAAATGATGGGAACGTAGCCTGCATGATGTAAAATCAATTATCTGTGTCGCTCGTTTTGGCTTGTTGTTTTTGGTTTGTTGTACTGGAAGTGGCCGCGACTGCAAAAATCCCCAAATGCAATGCGTTAGTGCCACCTAGTGGATTAAAATAGCTCCATTTCGCAGTACTCAGGTAGCCTCTATTGTTTTCCTCTTCAGTGGGCGTGGCTTTCGGAGCATGAATCTCTGTGCCTCATATTATAAATAATGACACCTCCCAGGGAACAGGTGCATGTACGCTGTCAGTTTTTAGTAGAGTTTAATGTTACATTCAGGTAATAATTGCCTACGTTTACTCTCTTTATCTCCACACCCAAAGAGCATTCTTGCTGCATTGCCTGAACATTCAGGGGGCAAAAAGGCTGATTGGTTTAGTTTTTCTTTAAAGGTAGGGTAAGCAATTTCTGGACGAAATCATGTCCGTTTATATTTGAAACAAAACATCTTAGAAACAAAAACACAAAGAGCTGGCTCCTCCTTTACCTTCCTTCTACTGGTCCTTAAGACAACATCCAATCACAAGATCTTTAATTACTTATTTGGAAGAGCTAACTCATTCTTTGATAAATAGTTTTTGAATACACAACACTAATTATTTTTTTAATATTTACTTCCTACATAGATTTCGTTCATCTTTCCTCAATTTTTTTTTCTCCTTACCTGACAGAATAGCTGTGTAGTTTTGTGTCCAAGCAGAGAAAAAAAAGAAATGCAAACGCCCCCAAGTGCAAATGTAACTCCCAGCAGTTAACGGCTTGTGTTGTTAGTGCTGCACAGAGTGTGTACCGACATATACAGGACAGTCGCTTTTCCTCACACACACTCACTTACGTTCAAGAAACCACGTGGGTCAAACGAGGAGATAACCCGCAGAGGACGAAGGTGAGGAGGAAAGAGAAAGGAGAGTATTAGGATGACGATGCGGTGCATTAAACCCAACAAACAACCAACACAGAGACTCATTTGTGAGTAGGACAGAAGAGGGACTTGAATGAGTCAATTAAGGTTCAAACCTTTGTATCGAGATAAGGTTTATTTTAAAAAAAGTGTACTGTTAATTCTAAACAGAGAGACCTTTAGTGCACAAAGAGAAGACTTCTAAGTGGAAACTGGAGACGGGACTGAGAGTTTAGTAGGTAAAGAGCCAGTTTTGCTTTCCGCTCTGGTCTTTCAGGTCTTTTTCTCAGGTGTCTTTTCATTTGTTTTTTCAGTTTTATGCTCTCGTTCTTCACACGGTCCCTCCTGTAAAGACTCTCTCACACACATCAGAACAGAAAACAATGTTCTACCTATTATAAAAGTTAATTGGTGCATATTTTTGCCAAGTTAATTATCAGTAGTTAACATTCTAGTAATAAAACCTGTATGTTATTTCTGAACACCTTCTTCCTGCCTATATTCTACTAGTTTAATAATGTTCATTATATCCAAGAACATGGCTGAATAATGACATCACTGATCAAGTTTTGATGTTGATCTAAAAGCTCAGTTTCATGTTAAATAACGAAATTACTTTTGCTTTAATAACCAAAGTTGAAATAAAGATTTTTTTATTTTTTCAGAGACATTCAGAGATAAAAAAAAAAAAAAAACATACAGTACTGTCAGCATCATGCATTTTAATAGGTGATTATATATATATATATATATATATATATATATATATATATATATTTTTTTTTTTTTTTTTTTTTCTCTCCATGACTGGGCATCGTTTTTGTGTTTTAAAGGTGATGCCAAACAATCATCTATTTCTGAAGGCAGAGCACGATGCTCTCCCAATGCTTTCCCAGCACTTTTATAAACCTTTTTAGATGGTAAATCCCTGCAGAGGACCCGTGAAACAAACAAGTAAAGACAGTGAACGTGAAGTGAAAAACAATCAGGTTTAGAGAGTGAATTTTGGCCATTTGTCATTTTCTCTTTTCATTTTCCAAAATGGTTTCCTTTAAAGACCGATCTATTGATTGTGTCTGCCATGACATTGTGTTGGATGTGGAGGCAGCGGAGGATACAGATCCTTCATATTTGTTTTAAAAAACTGAGATGAGGAACATTCAGACAGACAAGTGGCTTCTACATTTGTGTGTCATCGGTTCATTACCTCTGACAAGGAGGTTATGTTTTTGCTGGCGTTTATCTGTCTGTCTGTGTGCAAGATAACTCAAAAAGTTATGGTTGGATTTTGATTAAATTTTCAGGAGTTGTCAGAAATGTGAAAAGGAAGAACTGATTTAATTTTGGGTGTGATCCGGAAAGAATTCTGGATTCTGGATCACTTTCAAATTTTCAATAACATTGCGGTCAATGGGGTCAAAAATTTTGTTTCTCAATATCTCTGTTAATTATTGCCCAAAACTCATGAAATTTGACTCGGGGATTGACAATGGGAACCTCTATCAAATTTCAAACGCTGATCCAGATCTGATCCAGAACGTGGCTTTTATCGCAATCTGTAAATCGCTATATGGGGGAATTGTTGCACTTGGCGGAGGTCTGCGCTCTCTGAGTGCTTTTCTAGTTTTAGATGGAGAAGGTGAATTATTTATCTGGCTGCTTCCGTTAATTTTAAGACTAATATTTTAAATAATGAAAGACTAACATTTAAAAGAATGAAAGACTAATATTTCAAATATTGAATGACATATCTAACCAAAGTTGGCCCAGTCATGTTTCAGATTAACTGTTCTTTTAAACAAGAATATGATTTCTCATCGTTCAAACTACAGTGATCCCTTGCCAATTCGCACTTTAAGTTCCGTGGTTTTAGTTATTCATGGATTTTTCAGAAATATATAATATAAAAAAAAATCAAGAAAAAATTGCGGAAACATCACAGGATGTTGTGTGCGTTCTCTTGCAGTAAAGAAATGATGTGAGCCAGCTTGGCCCCTTTAAGAAAGTGGCCTTCTGGGTAATGGTGTGGCCTCATGGGTAATGTAGTGTGTGTGTCATGGGACGGCAGAATGAAAACAAGGTTAGATGAAAGAGCGGTTTGTTTACTACGGTTCAGAGACCAGAGGCTGTGAAGGTAACAGAAAGACCACAGTTGAGCCTTTGTCTTGTTTCACTGCAGTGCCTCACTACTTTTTTGCGGTTTTTAAAAGTATTTTAAACACATTATTTAGGCTCGGAGGGCTCCGGCTCCAGTTCACGGATTTTGATTCTCTCTCTCTCTATTTTAACTGCGAAAAATAAGGGATCACTATATCTGAAATATCACCAAATGTAAAACTTTTATTTAAAAAAATATTTTACTAAAAATACTAAAAAAAAACACTTGATAAAAATTTAAAACAAAAACAAAAACCCCACTGAAATAGATCTGGTTTTTTGATTGTTAATTGTGTAACTTTCTGGGATTATTTAAATAAATTCAGTGAACATTTCAGGAGGAAACGCTGGTGTTTCTGACAACAGGTCATCCTGTAAATAACTGGAACATGTTAAACAGGTCCAGCTAGATGTAACCGTTTTAAAAACTGGTCTCATGCAACCACCTTTTGGAGCTCTTGGTTTGGTTTTTAACAGTGTAGAAGAAGCAACTAGTGGAAATAATTCAACTTTTTTTTTTTTTTTTACATGATCCATCTCAACCCTGGCTTGTGATGAGCATTTTATTTCATCTCTAAAATGCTGGTTGAAGTTGGCGTCAGGACTCTGGGATGAGCGGTTGAGCGTCTCCACGCTACACGTTGTTTCTACATGAATGTCCATCTGTGCTCAGGGGCAAATATTCAGCATTCTTGTTCCCGGAGCATAAAGGCTTTCGCTCAATCAGTTGGCATACGTGACCGCGCGCCATAGTCGTTAAATCAAAACAGCTCCGCTGCAACGCTAATCGTGCCCTATATGACTTACGTAACCAATCAGATCTAATTACCTCAAAACCATGTGATTATGCAAGAGTGAGCCTCATAATTACAACGTCAACCGTTGAGAACGTCGCCCTCTCTCAACTCTCCGTCACCCTCACCCAGTTTTTCTCTTGAAAGTCACGCTCGCACGCAGGAATACGCTCCCCGGGAAAATTCAACACCACGGCTGTATATCAGATAACTAATGGAGGTAATGGGAGTTAATGAGAGCGAAATGAGGGAAGGACTTCCACCAACCTCTCCAGCAGGATGTAGTCCATCTCCATGGCAACGGCACAACTTTTACTGTACAGCCCCGCGGCCGCGGCGAGCCCGGGTCCAAAGACAGAATCAAAACTTTTTCTTCTGCCGGACAAAAGAGCACTGGATGTTTTCCTGATCTCCCTCCCTCTCCCCCCCTCTTTCTCTACTCTCCTCTTTCTCTCTCCTTCCTTCCCTCTATTTTCCGTGTACACAGGAATGCTTTGTTGGGAGCTGAGATAAAAGAAACAAAAGGCACCATTGACAAAAACGACTCAGTGCCCATCCATGTGTGTGTGGACGTGTGTGATTATGGGAGAGTGGGACGGCAATTACATGCATTTTTTTTTCCATGTTGCTGTGTATGATTTTTGTTTTCTCTCAAAAACAGACACTGAATGCACGCGTTTGCGTTTTATTTCATGGATTTCATATCTGTAATTAAAGCTGCATTAAAGCTGCATGGCATGCCGTGATTTTTACAGTGTGATGTCAGAGCACAGTTAGCAGCACGTCCTCTGAAGTGATGAAAAAAACTGTTTGTGCATGTGCGAGTGAAAGACAAAATGAGAGGGAGAGATGAGTGAAAGGGGGAGAACATAAGAGAGGGAGAGAAAAAGAAAAAGATCTGTGACAAAAGGCCTCATTAGTATTCTGGAGTGAGAAGTAATCCTCTCTCTCTCTCTCTCTCTCTCTCACATCCACACACAAAGACTCACACACTTTTTTCTCTCTCTCCTCAGTTTGTTTTGCTCTCGTCCACCTTTCTGTATCTTTCTTTTTCCCTTTCTGCTAATAAAAAACGATTTCACTTCATCTGCGGTGAAACTAGACACAAAAACTCTGGATTCTGTCAAACATAACTCCGTCGTCTGCAGCCTCTCTCTTCTTCCACCTGTCCTCTGATGTTGTTCGGCTCGTATATTGGATTTCCTCTGAAACCTTTTCTTTCTGGTTTCCCGACCGAAAACTATAAACATGCCCTGAATCAGATAGATGAACAGAATGAATGATATAAAGGGACGCTGTGGAGAATAAAGCCGTGTGAGAGTGGGATTGTTTCACGTTTTCAGCGTAAACTCTGATCCCTCTCTGGTGGACTGATTTTAAATTCAAATAAGACTGACGCTGCACACAACGATAAACTCTAAGGGGTTTAGAAATAAAATAACATAACCTTTGTGCACACAGAGCAATGAACTGATTTAATCTCTCTCTTTTTCTTAAAGTAACTTAAGCATTAATCTGTATTGTTTTCTAACTTTGTTGGACTCCTGACTGGATACCTCACAGGTGTGGGACGATCGAACACTGTATGTGGTTTGAAACTTATAGTGAGTGAACTCTGACTGGACATGAAAGTTTCCCAAAGTTTGATGTAATTTGGTCCAGTCGTGCATCTCCTCAGTCTCAGCTGCCGTCTCTACAATCGTCTCCAAACCTGAAAGGATCACAGTCGTCGACGTGGAGGTGAAATATAAGCTGAACTGAACCACCAACTGTGGACAACTCACTCATCTGCTGCTTTATTATCCAGTTCTTATATATTTGCATTACTTTGATCATGCTTTTACTGTCTCATATATATATATATATATATATATATATATATATATATATATATATATATATATATATATATATATATATATAATTTTCATTCAGTCATGGTTTTAAAAGTTGGCTGTATCTGAAATCCTTCTTGGTTATTTTCTGTTTACATTAAGAGGTTCTTGGTCTTGTATCATGAAAAGTAAAAAAAACTATTTATGAAGCAAAAAATGGTACATCGATGCACATTTAACTGCAAAATATTGTGCAGGCATAAAAGAGGCAGTGAAGGATGCATAAATACTAAAATGTTCCAGCTGCATAGTGTATTTTATCAACTGCATTTTTAAAAGAAAATCCAGTTTTTCATTTCATAATGCAACAAATAAACAAGTTTGATGCTTTACCGACTCTTGATTTATCTTTGCACTGGAAATGCTCTCTGTTGAGAAATGATTTGCTTACCTTTTCAGAGTAGATTGCAATCTAATTGACTGGAGCAGAGAGGATTTAGGAGCCCGGAGCCTCAGCCTTTGGTCCACATGTCTTTTTTTGTTGTTAGACGCATGCTCACAGGACACCGATGGGACAATAATTCTGCAAGAGTTACTTCAGCAGCCTGCGTCCCATGACACGGTACACCACTGAGGAGAATTATGGGGACAGTCATTGGCTCATCAGACTCGCGTTTCGAACCCAAAGCCCAGTCTCGCTGCCTACAAATTCTCCCTAAAGTGGCAGGACTTGGCTTTATAAAAGGCCTCCCTCTCTCAGTTTCCCTCTATCCCTCAGTGTCCCTCTCTCCCTTGATACTGAATTCCTCTTGTGCCCTGCTCATGTCTGTGTAATCGCTCCAATAATTGATCGCCACTCCCCACAGTCTCAACTGGATTTCAATATATCACATAAAACCACATACAAAAGAAAAAGAAAAAGAAAGTACACCTTTTATTGAAAGACTTTTGTTTAAATCATCCGTTCCTTACCAGATCTTAATTAAGTGAATGCAATCTCAAATTTAAAAAAAACACACACACAAACACACAAAAAACTACACTGTTGTATTATTAACTGAACAAAAACAAGTGTGAGAAATGTTTTAACTGATCCCAAAAGTGTTAAAGCAATAAGCTGCAGTCTGGTGTTGCTCCTGAAAAGCAGTTTTGCATGTTTGCTATTCACTGGCCTGAAGTATTCAGGTGAGCGCTAACACAACGACGAGGAGGAAAGACATCAGGGGTGATGAAGCAGCACTTTCAAACAATTTAGGGTCCTTCAATCTACTGTGAGAAAATATCAGCATTTTTATTAAAAAAGAAAACGAGACGGTTCTTTACAGCGGTGAAAAGAATGTGAGGAAAGAAACCCACGGCTCAGGTTTCAGTGTGATAATAAACATCAAGTGCTCAATTCTGTAATGAATAAATCAATAGGATTTAAAAATTGCAAAAATTTAAATAGAATAATCAGAAATTCTAAAGATTTTAATATAGTTGTATAACAATAATATCATGAGTATAAAATAAATAAGTAAAATCAATAAATAAGTAGCATATGGGGACATTAACAGCATTAAAAGTAATGAAGTAGATGAGAGAAACTGCAAAGATGCTCAAAGAAGCAACAAAAGTCCTAAGAGGCACATCTACGGGCCAGTTGGCATGTTAAACTGTGAAGGTTCAGGACAGTATAATTAGAAAAATAATGAGCAAGTATTGGTATTAGGAATGTTGCCATGGTGACAGACTCTTCTCTATTTAAAAAAAAAAGGACCATGACAGCATGGTTAAAGTTTGCAAAGTGACATCTGAACAAACCGCAGAACAGACAAAGAGGACCAAAGCTGACGTCACACAGATATCGCCTCAAACCAGCTGTCTGGCACGGTGGTGGCAGTATAATGATCTGAGTTTGTTGCGTTTGTAGTGAGGGGACGTTGGTGTTTTCCTGTCGTTGAGTCGACCGCTGACTGTCGGCCGCTCGTCCCACAACTGCAGCCTGGCTGAAAGAAAAAGGAATCAGTATGATAAATTTATCTGTCGTGTTTATTTTTACATTGAGCTCTTAAAACTAAATGCCTAATGTCCAAAAGAGTCCACATGACTAATGTACACGTGCATGTGCACATGTTAGGGGTGTATCCGAAAATGCGCTCAGACACATGCACACATGACAACAAACGGCCCTAACAAACCACCCCTCAATGAGTCACACGCACACACACACACGCTCATGCACCCAGAAACACACACAAAACCTCTTTTAGGGGACCCACAGAGCCCCCTATTCACTGCCTCTGTGGCCGGCGCTTGTTGTGTCCAAGAGCATCTGTACGGAGCGTCCTGTTCGCCTCCGACACATAAAGAAGGGGATCCGTGAGGTGAATGCAAGCTCTTCTTCTGCCTCAGGAGAGGGTGACGAAGCATTATTGAGCTGAAAGGAGGAGAGTCGACGAGGACCGCTGGTCAAATGTGAAGAACAGTTCCTGTTGCACCGGCTGCTTCAAAGCGCATGAGAGGCTTTCCTGTGCCCTCCATGTTGTGTAACAGTCATGCACCCAAAGTACTCGTATAGGTGCTTGAACCCCCCCATCCCCACCCGCAGGGGAATCCACATGGAAAGTCGTTAACAGTCAGACAAACAGTGGGGAAAATAATAACTTTAAAGTTATTGCACACGACGGCTGTCACTCAAAATAACACTGGAAATGAGTCATTGTGGTAGGATGCTGCCGTGCATGTAGTGCGGAAAAAAAAACCCACAATTACTCACACAGTCCAAAGACAAGGCCCCGGAACAGAAAGACAAAAAAAAACCCCAAAAAACAAAAACCTGTGTAACAGTTTTCATGCCCTGTAAATTTGTACAAAGAATCCCCTAATGAACGGAAACTCTAGTTATTCAAGTCTTCAAATTACTGCATTTCCGTTTGATTGAAGACTTCAGAGAGGCAGGTATCGTCATTTAAAGAGCACAATCAAAGCAACGGGGGGGTGGAACATCCACCATTTTGGCAACAGAACGGTCTTGCACCAACGTTTAATTTTAAAACGCCACATATAAGACAGAACCTCTGTTACAGATGTGATGATGACACATGACACTTCCTCAGGCACCTCTGGAGTTAACCTTCCACGTCTAAGAGTCCTTGAGTAACGCACTACGACTGCGTTCAACTCACAAAAATCAGCAGAAAAGCATAATCTAAATGTGTGTACGGTGGAAGATCGTTAGCGTAGCACCTCTAAGCTACTCGTTAGTCAGCGGTCAGTATGTGATTTCAGGGTTGTCATTTGGACCTTCTCCGGCCCGCCTGGGTGTCGTATGTGATGTAGCACAGGTGTGTCCCTCTGTGCCTCGCTGGTGCTGCTCCACCCGAGCCACCACACCCCCCCACCACAGTTAGTCTAAAGGTACGTATGACCTTTTTGAAGGGGAGCTGGTAGTAAAACTGAGTGCATCAGCTGCAAGGTCCAGCAGTGACGGTGCTCTCGGTTTGGAGAGTCAAAGAGGATTTCTGATGAGGAGCGATAAGCTGACAGCGACTCAGAATCACGGACATTTTCACCGTCCATCAGCTCAAACCCCATAAAAATAATAACAGTTCAAACCACCATCTGCTGCAAACAATACACACGTTTATCGGCTGTTCTGTTGACTTTGCATCAGCACACTGCTTTTCTTCTCTAGCAGACATCTTTGTCTTATATAATTTCTTATAATTGTAAGAGTCTGAAACTTTCTTCTGCAAACAAAATCAAGTTTATTTGTCCCGTTTTTACCCCGCTGCAGTTAAACAGTTGCATGTTCTTGTTTAATATGGGTCAGATGGCAAAGATATATGATCCACATGAATGATTTCCACAAAAACACACGAAAACTAGAAAAGCACTCGGAGAGCACAGACCTCCGCCAAGGGCAACAATTCCCTCATATAGCGATTTACAGATTGCAATAAAATCTGCCTTCTGGATCAGATCTGGATCAGCCTTTGAAATTTGCTAAGAGGTTCCCATCGTCAATCCCTGAGTCAAATTTCATGAGTTTTGAGCAATAATTAACTGAGATATTGAGAAACAAAATTTTCGGCCCCATTGACTGCAATGTTATCGACAATTTGAAATTAATCCAGAATCCAGGATTTCTTCCGGATCACACCCAAAATGAAATCAGTTCTTCCTTTTCACATTTCTGACAACTCCTGAAAATTTCATCTAAATCCATCCATAACTTTTTGAGTTATCTTGAACACAGACAGACAGATAAACGCCAGCAAACATAACCTCCTTGGCGGAAGTAAAAATGGAGGCTAAACTGACCATCGTTTCTCCAACATCATCGTCTCTAACATCAGTCTGTTCGTAACGAACATGAGCTGCAGTTGCTCTGATGTCCAGGTGTGAATGTCTGCTTAAGAAATAAAAGAAGCAGCTACTGGGATCTGTAATAGCTGCTGTGAATCTGCTTCAAACCCCTTTAAGACAGAGGTCGTAAAGGCATGGCATCTTTAAAATTACCCATGTGTATAACTTTAACTTCCCCTTTAGAGCTGAGTTGCAGAAATGATAAGGTGCAGAGCATCCTGGTAGCTCTTATCTTGGTGCGTCAGATCTATGTGTGAAGACAGAATTTAGATCCAGCAATTGTTGACTATGAAGTCAAACCCAGCATCACTTTGCACAGACCACAGCTGGTGTTGACACCTCTGTTTACCAGCATGGCTCAAAATACGCAACATCTTTTCAACGTTTCCTGTAAATGTTAAAGAAACAGGTCTTGAGGAGGGCGTATTCAGACAGTTCAAGCAACTCGGGGTTCATGAGCCTTTTCTGTGCTTTCACTGCAGACGTGAACGCTGAAGTGGCATAAAGGCCGCTCAGTAGGTCACTGAAACTCACGTGCACATCTATAAACCGTGGGCTTCGTGGTTCTGCCATGTTTTGTTTGTTTTTAGAGATTTTTTTCTGTTCATATGTCTGACCTTTTACAGATTAAGAGGTCTCTGTTGTGATGGCAGATGACAGTTTTAGTGTTGTTCAGACACTAACTATAAACCTTTATCACCTCGACCAGACACCACATTTGTTGTTTTTGACAAATCACATTGCTGACACACACGATCCCACCCACACCAGCAAAGTTCCTGCTTTTAAAGAGGAAGTAAATTCTGTTAAATGCAGTAAACAGCTGTTCCAGCTTCTAAAACAGTGAAGTTCCTGCAGCCTCGTCAAGAGAAAAAAGACCGATCAGCCGCGTGTTTACGTCAAAAATCGTTTCCATCATGTTTAACTGTGAAATAATAATAATAATGTTAAATTACTTCAGTTTCTAAAAGTTAATACACCAGAAACGGTTTCTTTGCTGTTGTTCCAGTACGACTTGGGTGTGATTTTTATCAGAAGTCAAGAAGGAAGTTGATCAAACCCCAAAAACCAAACGTGTTCCTCTCAGATGATTTCTCACAGTTTGCATGTGAACAGGCCTGAAAAAGAGTCCACGTGCTCGGGAGGATGTGTGTGTGTGGTGGTGGTGGGGGGGTCCTGTGCGTGCACACGGGTGCATGTGGGCATGTGCACGTAAGGGTCAGTCAGTGCTTCTGGCTCCTCGTCACTGGTGGTGGTTGGTGGACTTACCTCCGTTTTATTCAGCCATAGAAACCCTTTTCTCCCCCTCCCTCCATCCTTTCACCCAGCTCTTTCTGCTCTGTCTCTTGCATATTTATTTTTCGCTGTGCTCACGGTTTCACTTCCTTCCGGTGCTCGCCTCAGCCTGCCAGTTTAGATGAAAACACTGACACCGGGTCAGGGAGAGTTTAGGGACCTGCAGCGACTCTCGATCAATCACCAAGTCTGAATTTGACTCAAAAACTGATCCTTGTTTCGCTGTTAGTCTTTCAGTTTACCATCCTTCACACCGTGCAAATAACTTCTTCATTGCTGAAAAAGGGGTTACGCTCTGATGAATACATAAATGTTCACGTTGCAATAAAACATAACAGTGACATAAATTCTCAGGTCTGTCGCCTTTTGTGTGCAGGAGGAAAATCATGCATTATTACAAAAGAAAAATCGATTTCTATTTGTAACTTTCAATAAATCAACCAAACCATAGACAAATTAATCCTTGTTAAAAATTGTTTGAATGGACGTGTAAAAATGATGAACAGTTGTCTCTGCCATATGCAGTCCTCGCGTGACCTCCAGCAGATGGACAGTTTGTCCAGCAGATGGCAGCAAAGATTCATTTTTATTTTTAATTTTTTTTCTCCACAATCTTCAATATCCTATTCAAGGCCACAACTGAAACCTTTTGAAAACTTCCAGAGATGGTCTGGATTTATTTTCCTCTATCTCTCTGTAAATGAAAAAAAAAAAAAGAGAAACACTGTCATGGGATCATATTTGTATTTGTCAAGTCAGACTATCACCCAATGGCAGCTTTATTGTAAATCAGCTAAAAAATATATATTTGGAATATTTGAGGTTGCTGTGGCAGTGTGGAGTGTTGAAGCAGATTTTTAAGTCCATTTGTGCACGAGCCTAATTGGCCACGTCTGACTGAATGATATAAATGTGAACTGCTGGTACTGAAGGCCGTCTGGGAGCAGATCAGTCTATCAGCGTTAGGAAGCTCACAATAATAGCAGCTTTCACAAGATTATCTAAGACAAGGCTTTGGAGGAGAGAAGTGTTGGAAATAAACTGTTCTTACAGTATTTCTGCTGATAATGAGAGATAGATGAACTCCCAGAAGGAGGAGGTAGAATACATTTCATCTCATTTGTGAGAGTTAATCTCTGGAAATAACATATCTAAAGTTCTTAGAAGGTTATTACACATCAAAGATGAGGCATTTAGCCAGTCGGGTCGAAACTGAGTCACTGCAGAAATGATCTCTAGTTCGTGCAACTGGAGGGCAGAGACTGACCTGTCCTGATCGTAGCTGCATATTTCCCACAGGAGTGTAATATCCTGCACCACGGTCAAGTTATGCAGCCCTAGTGAAGGTCAGCCAGGATTTATAACCAGCATGCATCATGCCAGTTTGGGACTGCTCACCGCCAATACACCTAAAATCAAGTCAATCCGCTGCACATTAGGAAATACTTACCAGTTTTATATTTATGTGACACCTGTGAAGTAAAACAATCTAACAAACATATTTGGAGAGTTAGGACTGTTGCTTGTTTTTCTCCCAAATATTTACACAACTTTTTTTTCCTCTTTGCTTGTTTTTTCTTAAGGTATCCAAAATCAAAGCCACTCAGTACCACTTCTGACCACGTAGGGGGCAGTCGATCACAAGAAAGTTAATGTATGACATCTGTCCATGTATCAGACACAGCAAGGTGGACCTCTAGTGGGGTAAAGTGGTATTACAAGTTGTGCAGGGCCGTGCCCACTCACTAGCACTGTAATGTCAAGGGATCTTCTCTCAACACAGGTCTATATGCCTCATGTGGTCAGATGTGGTACTGCAATGCAACAGCACTCATAACGATTTAATGAGATTATTAATGACAATTTAATAACCAGGCTACTGATCCCAAATTTAGCCACAGTAATGGAAAGTATCCAAATGACTTAAGGGACTTGAAGAATTTGAAGAATTTGAAGAGCAGTTGCTCAGTTCTCATGACAGAGCTGTTCAGAGTTTGAGAATTAGGCCTGCTGTTTATTGTTTAAGAGAGGCAGTGTGGTCTTGGTTAAGTTTAAGGTGGTATAAACAACCATAACAACTGTTTGTTTCTTTATGACAGTTTTGGCCAGACTGAAAGCGTACACCTTCCTTATGTCTCAGGAACGACTGTAAAAGCTTCACATGTCAAATGCACTCACCTTAAATGGTCATAAAAGAAGGAAGAAACGTTTGCATAGCAGCAGGTGTGGTATATTTGCAGAAGTTCATTCAACAACAAAATGTTACAGCTAGGTAAATACAAGCTTTCTAACCTGTTTTACTTTAATCTTTTACTTTCAGAAGCAACGCATCTTTATGAGCATATTGTGTCTGTTGCCCACACACACAAGCATTCTTCTCTGAGGAAGCTGTGGGAAGCCTGGAGCTACAGCTGTGAAACAACAGCAGTTTTAACAATAAGTGAACCATCAGTGTCACCGACTGAATCAGCTGTATTCAAGCTGGCCTCGCTGGCAACAGAAAGCGCCGTTCACTGGCTCAACTCTGATTTACAGGCTGTCTGGTTAAAATGTTACTGAGGGACACGAGCAGAGCTGATGCATTTAACCCCATCCACAAGGATTTTATAAACCTGGATTAGTCCTTACACAAAGTTGATCTCAAAATAAACAGTGACCAGTGAATGAAATAAAGATGTGATCAATTGGATTATATAAGAATAAAAGATATAATCACCATGTAGTGATTATATTTATACTAAGCTTGGTTACATAATGTTTCCCTGCCTTTTACTCCTCTTATACAACACCTGTCATCTGGAATCAGGATTAACAACATTCCCAGGATGCATTCAGAACTGGTTACTTTTTGGAGGCTGAGCATTCACTTTTTTTTAAAAAGAACACTGAAGCCTGTGAACCCTTTGAACCCCTTGAAAGGTCTCTGACAGACAGCTCTGAAGGAAAACACGCTACTCCTTTACATAATCCCAGATTTAAGGTGGAATATGTTTGCACTGCTGCAGATTTGGCCCGTCTCGCTCTCTTCTTGGATGACTCTCCTACTATTCATGCTGCGTACTGCATTATCTGTGTTCTAGGATATCAAATTATTTTCTGCAGGAGACTCCACGTCCTGTAACACGGAACAGGATATCTCATGTCTTGTTAGGGACCATTTTATCTAACTAAAGATTAACTAAAATAAAAGTACACTTGATGTGCTGCATGTCTTGAGGACCGGTGGAGTACATTCTGGATCTGTTACCGCTGAGGCCACATCCCTGTTGGAGAACTTTAGGGATGAGAGGGAATCGAGGCAGTGAGGGTAGCACATGTGATGAGTGAGATGAAGAGCCACAGACAACTCTTATACAACTTTCAAGGATCTTTTTAAAACACAGTGATCCCTCGCCAATTCGCGCTTTAAGTTCCGTGGTTTTAGTTATTCGTGGATTTTTCAGAAATATATAATATTTTAAAAAATCAAGAAAAAATTGCAGAAACATCACAGGATTTTGTGCGTGTTCTCTTACAGCGAAGAAATGTTGTGAGCCAGCCTGGCCCCTTTAAGAAAGTGGCCTCATGGGTAATGGTGTGGCCTTATGGGTAATGTAGTGTGTGTGTCGTGGGACGGCAGAATGAAAACAAGGTTAGATGTAAAGTGTAGTGAGCATCAACAGCAGCCCAGCGTGTATAGATTTACATTCTCTGTTAACCGACAGGAGCCCAACAATACAACCTGTGTGATGTTACAAGTTCCTGCAGTACCAGAATAAAGTGCTCGTTCCATGCAGAGAAAACCGGACTGTTTCTTTTGTTGTTGTTAGCGTGTTAGCTGCTAATTACGAGCCAAAAATAGCACAATACCAGCGGTTTCTTTACTACGGTTCAGAGACCAGAGGCTGTGAAGGTAACAGAAAGACCACAGTTGAGCCTTTGTCTTGTTTTGCTGCAGGGCCTCGCTACTTTTTTGCGGTTTTAAAACATATTTTAAACACATTATTGAGGCTCAGATGGCTCCGGCTCCAGTTCGTGGATTTTGAGTTTCTCGGGGGGGCACCAGTCCCTATTAACCACGAAAAATAAGGGATCACTGTAATGCTTATTTGAATTTAGATCAGGATTAAAATGAAGAAGATGCTAAGGAATCAAAAAGCAGACAGAACAAGAAAGGCACTTCTTTCAAGATTACTACAAACAGATGTTTTCCAGCAGAATTCTGGCTGTTTATGTGCCAGTTTTTCCTTACAAGTTAATTAAATTATGCTAATGTGGGTTTTCAGGCCTTGGCTAAGTTTTAAGTTCAGTGTTTGAGATCAGAGATTTGGAAATATCAATCCAAAAGCTCAACGAGACAAAAGAAGTTGTTTGGTGAGAATGACCCCAACAACATGCTTCTGGAACGGCCCGTTTTATCTATTCAGCAATCACTTTTGGTGAGCTGGACGACGAGACTGTGTCTGGGTTTCAGCGGTGTAGCACTGATAAGTGCTTCATTGCTCCGCCCACTTTGGAGCAAATACCATGTGATCAGACCACTGTGGAATTACCCCAAAGCACGATCACCACGATTACAGGTATTTCAACATTTTTTTTAAAAAAGAAAGATCTCATCTGACTTCCATTTTTTTTTCTTTGTCCGGGGTTGTCAGCTGCCTACTTTATCTTCAAGGCAGAGATTTTGTCACATTGTGCTTTTTCTCAGACAGCAGCCTAGATAAAAGCAGTCAAACTCACTTTCCTTTCAACCAGAACACTGGTCAAAAAAGTTAGATCTTGCACATCAGTGTGATGTGAAAATGACATGAAGCTTGCAAAGAAGCATCATCCTGGACCTGCCGGGGTTTGCTGGAGCAAAGTTGTCCTTTTTTTCTCCTTCTTTTTTCAGTTAGTGTGCAGAATAACAGCTGCCGGATTTGGCTGCTGCTTCAAGATAAAGACCAGACGGCTGCATGAATACGAATGAGTAGTTACATAACAGCATGTAACCTAAACACTGGCTGCTCTGTTCTGCTCACGCAGGAGCTTCAGAAAACAGAACGAATGGATATTTTATGGTGGCAGATAGAGCAGCTCTACTCATGGTACACTTTCAAATCCAGCAATGCAAGCACACGACTTTAATGTGCATGTGTACTTGTTAACACACCAAAAATAAAAATAAATTTTTCTTAAACAGAAAACCATCTGTTTTCAAACTAAAAAAAGACAGAAGCAGCCCAGATGAACATCCCAGATGTTCATAACAGCTATGAATACAGTGGGATTCTGCAAATTAGCTGCAACTGTGAAAATACTGCAAAAAAAATAAAAATAAATCAGCTAAAATACAGTAGCTACAAATGATGCATCAGATCACGAAGAGCAGCTGAATGGGGAGAACAATGGATGAGCCACCGTCACATGTGCCCACCGGTGTCATAACTGGGCCACAAAATTAAAGCCACTGCTGGCAAGACAAGAAAGCTCCTCCCGGTACGTGGAGGGTTTCAGCTCAGTCAAACCCCCTGAGACTGTACGCAACATAGAATAAAGTGGGGTGGGGGGCTACAAAGATCCAGAAATGCATGGCTCCCAATGATAAACTGCTGAGCGAACGTCTCAGGCAGAACAAGAGAAGGAGGAGAAACACCGCCCCAGTGGATTTGAAATAAAATAATGAGCGTGTAATTAAAGTCTGGACTTTCAGGTTTAATTTGAGAGCTTTCACAAATATATGGCATTTGCCATTTTAATTCAATTCAATTCAATTCAGTTTTATTTGTATAGCATCTGTTACAATGTCAATTGTCTCTAGGCGCTTTACAGAGACCCAGATCATGACCCCCGAGCAAATATCATTAACTAAAAATATAATATTGAATCCTAAACAAGGATAATGGCAAGTAGAAAACTTTCCACAGAGGGAGAAAAAACCTTTAAGCTGAACAGTGGCAAGGAAAAACTCCACTTTAAGAGGAAGAAACCTTGAGCAGGACCTGGATCGTCTGGGGAAACCTTCCTGCTAAAGACCAGCTGGGTAAAGAAAGAAAAGAAGGGAGAGACAGGACAGAGAGAGGATGGAGGACAGAGAGAGGAGAACACACAAATGACTGAATGAAATGACTATATAAACAGATGGAGGCAGCAGCACTGAGGTGAGATGGTCAGAGGACTAGATCACCGGTCACCACAAACACATCTACACACACAGGTGGAGGTAAACGCTGGGATGGACAGAGGATGGAACTGCAAGTCAGCATGAAACTCAGGAAACTCTGGCCTGCAAACATACAGAAAAAGATACCCTAACCCTAATTAAATTATAGAATGAGCTGGAGGAGGAGGAAGGGAGGGAGGAGGAAAGGGAAGGAAGAGAGAAGAGCAGTGGAGACATCACTCAGCAGATCATGTTGGTGTCTCCCTGCAGCGTAGGCCTATAGCAGTATAGCTATGATGAAGCTGTGATTAAGACAAGCCTACTCTGTTCTTAGTCTCTTTTATTTCAAAGTCTGGAGCCTGCGGACATCCAGAATGTTTTCCTCTCTGGAGATGCTTCACTGCAGACACCCTGTCTGCCTTCAGCTTTGTCTTCAGTAACAGAAAAGCATGCTCTCACAGGCTGAGGAAGAGCCACAGAGACAGAGATAAGGGGCCTCGTGAGCTAACGCTGTGTGCAACCTTTTCACGCTCACGTTCAGATGTACGAAAAAGTACATTTTATTACATATGTTTCCAAACACGCAAATGCATTGAGAACGCTGCATATTCTATTCCAAACTGAAACATGAAGAAACATTCATCAAATGTGTTACTCTTTACTTTGCAGAAGGTGGAGAAAAGATATTATTCGTCTGTTCAAAAGAAAACAGCAGTGTGGAGTTCAGTTAGTGAGGTCTTTAAACCTTGAACAAACAGCTGACTCTTATTTAAGGATGAAAGCAGAAAATGTTGTTCATGCTGGTTATAGTGCAATTCTCTCTGAAAATCTGAGTAAAATGAGTCATTCCAGACATTGTTTAGAAGAGCAGCATACTTTGATTAAAAAGTTCATAGGAGAGACAAGAACATAAAGAAGTGGAGAAAATAATAGTCTGCTCAGCTAAAATCATCTAAAATGCTTTAAAATGGCAACCTAAACCAGGAAGATGTGGAAGAAAATAGAAAACTGCCACTGGAATAGATGGATGAGCAGCTAAAATGTCAACGACTCAGCTAATGATCAGACAGTTTATCAGACGACCCCCAAACACTGAATTAAAGCCACAGAAGACTGAAGACAGTGAAGCACGGTGGAGCAAGCACCATGATATGGGGATGTTCCTCATACCATGTTGTCAGGTCTGTTTGTTTCATACTAGGGATCATGGATCAGTTTGAATACATCAAAATACTTGAGGAGGTTATGTTCTTGAAATGGGTGTTCCCAAACACACCAGTAAGCAGCATCTTGGTTCCAGACCAACAAGATTACCATCACGGAGTAACCAGACCAGTCCCTGGACCTTGGTCCAGTAGAAAACCTGTGGGATGACATCAAAAATGTTGTTTCTGGGGCAAAACCGAGAGGAATTACAGGAACTGTAGAATGTAGTCCTGGACTGAAACACCTGTTCACAGGTGGCAGAAGCAGGTCGACTCCACGAACGCAGGTGTGAAGCAGTTTTTCAGTAACAGAGGTTCGACAACTGAACATTATTTCAATGAGTCACAGGAAACATAAATCTTAAAGCATTTTTCAGTTTATATAGTAAATGTTTGAGGGAAGAAAATGCAGACACTACTAGTTTCTTGAACTGTCTAATATTTCTTTAATATTCACCTAAGTGGAGTTTAAATAAAAGTTTTTTAAAAAATACAATTTTGAGCTTTACTCACTTTCTTTTCTCACTGCTATCAATTTGAACACATAATTATTATCGATGGTTTATCGATATGCCAATGAAATGTAGAAAAGGAGATGCAGATATGTCAGATTTTCATGTCCATTTCTGCCAGTGCAGAGTCACTGCTTCAGCACCACAACACAGCCATGTGAGAAGAAGCATGAGGTCTGCAGTTGCCTTCAAGGCCTGCTGAAAATGCTAGGAATGATCTTCTGAGCTGTAGTGACTGAAATGATCTCATAAGGATTTATTTGTTTTAAAGAATTGTTAAATAGCTAGTTTATTTCTGTTCCTAGTTTGGTTTCCGTTGCGTCTCTTCCCGTGAAGGAAACCACTGCATAAGTGGTGTTAATTGTAGGTTGTCAGACCTTTTCTTTACAGACAACTGCACAAAAGCCATAAAAAATACTGCCACATCCTAAAAATGTCCTGATATATCCTTTCTTTCTCTTGGTTTTTCCTGAAAGTGATACTGTTTTCATTTTAAAACAGAAAAATTAAAGTTTTCTTTAAGAAAATATTACAGTTTTGATGCCATGAGCTGTATCTGAGGAACACTAACCTAACTTAGACCGATGTGTTTGATTTAAGGAAGAAACAAATGTGTAATGATGGATTAATCAATTCATGAATTTCTTGACAAGGCATTAGCATACATTGGTAACTGAATAAGGCTACATTTCTTGGCCAATTACAGCAGGAATATGCGGTTTAAAAGTGCTACTTTTAGCTTTAAAAAGGGGGGGGGGTAGAATCTGCGTCATCTTTAAAAAAAAAAAAACAATAAACAAATAAATAAAAGACTGTCTTGTAATTATCGTGTCACAATTGTTTATCTGCGCATTCATGACGCACCTCATCAGACATTTTGAAGGAAGTCCCTGAACGCAACATCGGTTGCTGGGACAACCCGCGGGTCTACCAGCACCACCACCCGCGCCTCGACCAATGGTATCATCGTTTGGGCGTGACGTATGTAGTAGGTGGTCTGGTGACGTCGTACAGTGAAAACCGGCCCGAACATCGCCGGCACGTACAGTAAAGTACCAAAGAACCTGCTGAGCTCATCATCACGTTTCAAAAAGCTCTCCATGTGTGACTTTGCGTCAAGGTGAGTATCTAACTCTCTACTTAATTGTAAGACTGTAACTACTGTAACTACGTAATTAATGACGTATAGCGTAAATTACTCTTTAAATGGACGTCGGCTGCTTTTGGTTCCGTCTGGTGTTGAAAGCATCACCAGGTTACCATCTCTGGTTCTGGGCTCTGTCTAACTGCTGGAAGGCTTCCTGAAATCTCTGTGTCGGGCTGTTTAATTAAACTACATCCAACTTTAAACTAGCCGGAGGAAAAAAAAAAACCCGCGTGGTTGCCGGTAAAGGATGCCACGTTCAAGAGGAAGCGGCTTGACGGTCTTTTATTTTACAGCAGCCCACCAAACGGAACCACATGTACCGTATAAACCCGCAGAACAACCTCCTCATTGTCAACCGTCGTTTAGCAGCTCTTCAACGCGCGAAACGGGTCGGGTTTTACCCACTGATGTAACGGAAAAAACCCGTCCACGCATGTGTCCGCCGTTAGTTCGGATCAAACCATCAGTACAATCCAGGAAACTGAGTCAGCTCACGCACGAGCCCCGCGTGATCACGGGAAACCAGCCTTGATGCTTTGGGTTTGATTGGACCACATCTAACATTTAACCGAGGAGTCTGTGAGTTACGGATCAGACCCGCCAGATTTGTGTGTGTGTGTGTGTGTGCGTGCGCGCGCTCCATCACCATGTTGATGTGAGGAGTGACGCAGGCTCGTCCCACATCTGATGATAATTAGAAACAGGAAAAAAAAGCATCAACGTTATTATGGTTCTTTTAAACTGGGAAAGGCATGCAAGACTCGAAAAGGGCAAAACGTCATCCCCAGGTTTACCTGTTTACCTGCCAGTCATCACTGGAAGAGCAGGTATTATTCCACTACAGCAGCCATTCCCAAACTTCAGAATACCAAGGCCCAATTTAAAATGTGAAAAATCAAACCTTTAATTACAACTGTGATCAACATGCAGGACTAGAAGCTATGTTCTGATATTAATGTGTCATATTAAATTAAGCTGACAGTTGAATAACACTTAACTGGTTTGTTTTATTACTTCTTCGTGTTTTTTTAATCATGTCATGAATATTTTACAGTAATTGAAAATATATTTTAAAAAGATAGAGGATTTAAAACATATATTTTTTATTTTAATGACTTCTCACGGACCGCCTGCAGTACCACGACTACCCACCAGGGGGCCGCGGCCCACACTAGGGATCACTGCACTGCAGGGAAGTCTTGTTGTTCTGTGGATCTATTAAATGTTGTAGACTAAATCCAAAAGATGGAAGCTAAGATCAAATACAGTAAATAAATTGAAATAAGAAGTATATTCAGATATCCAGTTGTATAGAAAATAGATAATATTAATAATAATAATAATAATAATAATAATAACTACTGTAAGATGAGAATATCTACTTGTTTCTGGGACTTCTGTAAAATGTGGAGGAAATTTTTGGTTGACAGGCATTTTAAAAAGAATGTCTTATTTGATGGGTCCCACCTGTCTTGTTTTGTGTTATGCTGTTACCGTTTAAAAGTGAACAACAACATTAATGGCATGACCCTTCACTCATCGTAATGACTTACATTTGAAATTAACCATGTGGTTTCAGGCTGGTTAGTAGTGGTTGGTAGTGGTTAGGGCCCTAACCACTACAGGCTACAGTCCTCAATGCAGCGGTCACGGGTTCGACTCCCAGCCCGTGTGACCCTTTACTGCATGTCCCCCCCCCCCACCCCCCTGTCTATCCTCACTGTCAATAAAGGCCACTAGTGCCAAAAAAAGAAAAAAAAAACCTGTGTGGATTCATCACATGATGCGTTTGGTCTCGTGTTTAGTCGCTGCTTTCACAACTACAAAACTCAGTCTGCCAGCTTGTGTGTTCGTGTAAATATCACTGAGGAGCAGGAAATACATTCATTTCAGTTCATTGTCTGTACAGGATGCCCTGCATCATAAATTCCAGCTGCTCATTTGGTAATTTCCTGAAATCCAAACGCAGCTTCTTTCACAGGCAAAACAAAATGGCCGAACCCTTAATGTGTTACTGAACTCTGCTTTTCCCCTCATTCTGTCAGTGGTAGCTATGAGGAGTGCAGGGCCACAGCGGACTGGCTGCTGTCCAACACGCAGGTGCGACCGACCGTGGGGATTGTGTGCGGTTCAGGTCTGGGAGGCCTGGCTGAGGTGCTGAAGGATCCGCAGGTCTTCAAGTACAGTGACATCCCCAACTTCCCCCGCAGCACAGGTACGCACCGCCTGGGAAAACACGACTGTTGATGTTTGCGTGCGTGATTGCAATCCGCTGGGTGCTTAACAAGGTGTGTGTTGCAGTGCATGGTCACGCCGGCCAGCTGGTGTTTGGGACGCTAAAAGGGAAGCCGTGTGTTTGCATGCAGGGCAGGTTCCACCTTTACGAAGGCTATCCCATTCAGAAGGTGAGTGGAGATCATATCCTGCGCTACTTGTTTTAGCAAAAGGCTAATCCAGGCTGTGTGAATAGATTTTGGCACGACTTTGCACGTCTTTGATCAACTTATTGAGAACTAACTGAAATAACAACAACAACGATGACAGGTTTTCAGACAACTCCCCAAAGATCCCTCACATCAGTTAATCATAGACTGCAGAAGATGACACCGCTATGATGTCACCTGGTCATTAGTGAGCTGAACTTTGGAGTTTCACAATTTTGGTGTTTCTGTTCTTTTGTTTAACCTCTGAAACTATTCATGCCCACTGGGATAGTTTCAAATATTCTCACATCAAATCACCTCTTTTATCATTGGTTTATTCTAGGGTTGCACGGTAACTATCGGGCCGAATAACAGGAAATTATGACGTCATTCCGATAAGTCCGATATCGTGACGAACAGCCCCGATAACATATGTATTTTTGTCAACACGGCAGTGCCTCGCTCAAACTGAGCCTTGAATGACCGGCAGTGAATGTTATGTTCAAGTGACGTTGGCATAATCAGAAAAGAGATTTCTCATTAAGGAAAAAATCAAGAATACCGCCTCATGCCAGAAAACAACTTGTTAACTCGGTCATAATTTTGGTAGTTGATGACTTGAATTGATATTCGCAGTATTTTCCCTCATGTTACACATAAATGATTGAAAAGGCCGAAAGAACGACTAGCAAACGAGGGAACGAGGGAATCTACGTTACACCTTGAATGCAGCACGGTGTGCTGATGAAAAACAACATGGCGGCGATTGTCTGGAACTTCTTTAAAAGTTTCAGAAGAAGATAGTTCGCTGGTTATTTGTGACAAATGCTCCAAGCAAATTTCACGAGGAGGGAAAAATAGCACAAGCATTAATACGTCAAACCTGATCAGCCACCTGAAACTTAACCATCTCTTCCATTGAGTTTTAAAATCAGGATGCCCGAGCTGCTAAAGACGCTAACGTGAGCAAGCCAGCCCCCCCTCCCCTTCCCTCTCACTCTCTCATCTAGTTTCCATAAAAACTACTGAACCTCATTTACTTTAATTAAAGGTATTTATTTGAATGGAACCACAAGCCAAAAATCTAGGGATTAAATCCTTCATTCACTACTTCATTAAAGGATTTCTATACAACCAGATAACTAAAAGTCCTTCTGATTTGGCTTTATTTCCTAGATCTGCACGGCTTCTTCCAGATCTAATAATATCTTTGATATTCTGTCTATAATGTCTGTAGGTGAGAGAAAGAAAGAGAGAGAGAGAGAGAAAAAGAGGCTTAGTTACTTACCTACAACACAAACGCACTACAGATCAATTACAAGAATGCAGAGAAGGGCAGTGTGCTTGATGGAACAATGATCCTGTACTTTAGCTCAGAGCTGACAGAAATCCAGCCACACCTGTTCATTTATGACTCCGATTTTACTTTGGCATGAGCTCCAGACTATGACTGTCTCACGTAGATCTGTTGCACAAAATCTGCCCAAATAGAAATGGAGACAGCCAAAAAAAAAAAAAAAAACAGGAACTAGTATTCACACAGTATTAGTTCCTGTTTCAGTAGGTGTCACAAAGAGCATCTTTTGCAACAATGACACAACAGCCGCTCCTGCACAGACGCAGAGACGTGGTGAACCGGCTCGAGCCGTCGGAAAGAAGAGCGGTGGAGGAGGAGACAGCAAACACAGTCACGTCTGTTTGACTGCGCTCACCCTCTGAAAACAAGAAGACGGTAATAATATCCAACAGACCCTCCCACACTGTGGGAAAATAGTCATCACTTTATTTACGCATTTTAAAGTGAGTCAACAGTGACCTGATAATGCACATTTGCATGTCTTTGGCCCCCCCCCAACTCCCAAGGATGAGAATCACTAGCGATCTGATATAAAATAACAACAGAAAGTCATTCCCACAAAACAGCAGGCTGAGAACAGAGCTCAGGCACGCAAAGCTGCTGTGTCTTCAAGTTTATCGCAAAACTTTTAAGGACTCTGCAAGATGTATCTGTGAAAGTTTTTACCTCTGCACGTCTCCAGCTTTTCTTGACTCAGCTGTGGCTGAATGTTGGTAGATGGAAGCCAGGGGTAAATGATAAGAACAGCCAAAATCCAAGCTCAGTCAGGGAACTGAAGATAGTAGTTCATTTGATACAACAATTAATGAAATTGACATTTTAAGACTGGTGTACTTTTAAACAGCTGACACACAGATTAAGAGAAAGAAAGAAACATTTTATATTTTGGATTCCTGTCAGTTTAGATCGTCTTTGTTTCACCAGAGGTTTGCACAGCTGACAAGTGTTTGTCACCACAGTCATGCAAATGATGGAGTGTCACATTCTTCATAAATGCCATCACTGTGCACGTGTGCGTGTTCCAGATCACCTTGCCCATGCGCGTCTTCAAGCTGATCGGCGTGGAGACGATGATCCTGACCAATGCAGCGGGGGGCCTCAACCAGGACTACAAAGTGGGCGACGTGATGATCATCAAGGATCACATCAACATGCCTGGATTTGCTGGGATCAACCCGCTGGCTGGGCCCAACGATGACAGGTATGTAGAGGTGTGAGGGAGGGACCGGAGCACATCCTGTGCAACATTTTTGCTTCATTAGCTTTTCCACCATCATGCAACTGTTGAATTTCCTTTCTGGCTATTAGAGAGTGTCTTTTTGCACAGTCAGGAAGAACCTGTTACCCCGCGTCAGTCATGAAGAAACTTCCACTCTGACTTCAGCATCGGCTATCACGACATCCTCCTTTAACTGTGTCCAGTTGCAACATCCACACTAAAGACATTAACACGTCGTCAATAAATGCCTCACTCCAGTGCTCCGCGGTAAATAACAGTATATTTTTAAAGCAGATGCTGGGCACACTTTGCAGTAGACTGATACTTCAGAGTAATCCAACCTACAGAAATGTCACTTTTCGCTTTTACAGAGACCTACAGCTCCTAATATTGATTTTTTTTTTAGTATTTTTTTTAAAGATTTTCTTACTTAAATATGCAAAAACACTAATAATTAAGAAAAATTGGTTGTTTTGAAGCAAATAGTTTTGACTCACTTTGTCCTCTGAATGATCAATATCATCTGATGAACATATACAGCAACTTGATTTTTCATCTCTACTTTTAATTTTGATATTAACTGGGTAGAATATTGCGTGATATCTTGATAATATCGTATCAAGACCCAAGTATCATGATACATATCGTATTGCGAGGTCCTTACCAATACTCACCCCTAATTGTAATATAATTATCATTGTTGTAAAACATGAATAAATACAGCAAATCCAAGTCATTTAAACCAGTATTGCAAAATTAAAAAGTATTTCTTTTTGCTGGTAGTGTAACAGAAGTAACTAGTAAATAAATCATTAAATATAAATTACTTGCTATCGGTTGGTGCCTGGACTTCCGTACTCGCCGATACTGATTCCGGCATTTGTGGCAGTATCGGAGCAATTTCCGATACTGGTATCAGAATCGGAACAACACTACATTTTTTGCAGACGATGTAACCTGAAGCAAAGTAGTGGTAGGTGAGAGTGTAGCCAGACAGTAGAGGATGGTGATGTGTAGGATGACTCTGGTGGTGATGAAGATGAAGAGGACAAAGGCAGAGCAGAGGACAAAGAGGTGGAAGCTGAAAAAGGAAGAGTGTCGTGTTGCCTTCAGAGAGGAGTTGAGACAGACTCTGGGTGGTCAGGAGGTTCTCCCAGATGACTGGACGAACTACAGCTAATGTGATCAGGGAGACAGGTAAGAAGGTACTTACCTGTCTGGTAAGATCTGGTAGGAAAGCAGACAAGGAGACTTAGTGGTGGGACGAGGAAGAGCGGGAGTATTTACAGAGAAAGAAGTTAGCTAAGAAGAAATGGGACACTGAGAGGACTGAGTAGACAGGAGTACAGGGAGATTCAGCATAAGGTGGAGATGCAGGTGGCAAAAGGCCAAACAAAAAGTGTATGATGATTTGTATGCTGGTTGGACAGCAAGGAGGGAGAGACTGACTTATACAGGTTGGTGAGGTGGATAGAGATGAGAAAGATGTGCAGCAGGGTAGGGTGATGAAGGATAGAGATGGAAATGTATTGACAGATGACAGGAGTGTGACAGGAAGATGGAAAGAGAACTTTGAAGAGTTGATGAATGAGGAAAATGAAAGAGAATGAAGAGTAGAAGAGGTGGCCAGTGATGGACAGACTGACAGATGAGGTTAGACAGGAATCTCCATGGACTATGATGTTTGTGATCTGTAGTGAGAGCAGGGAGCAGGTGGAGGAACATCCAGAGAGCTGGAGGTATGACGTATGAACGAGAGAAACCCAAGTGGATTTTAAGTACTACAGGTCAACAGTCCAGAGCAATGAAGACTGGGGAAAAGAGGTGAAGAAGCATGTGGAAGCAGGTAGGAATGGGTGGAGAAAAGTGTCAGGTGTGATGTGTTATAAAAGAGTTTTAGCAAGAATGAAAGGAAAGATGCTCCACAAGGTGATGAGACTGGTGATGCTGTTTGGTTTAGAGACTGTGGCACTGAGGAAAAGACAGGAGGCAGAGCTGGAGGTAGCAGAGGTTAAAATGTTGAGATTCTCTTTGGGAGTGACGAGGATGGATAAGATCAGGAATGAGAACATCAGAGGGACAGCAGATGTTAGATGTTTTGGAGAGAAAGTCAGAGAAGTCAGACTGAGATGGTTTGAACACGTATAGAGGAGGGATGGTGAATACATCCCCCAGATATGTGGATTCTACAGATCCTCTTCAACATCAGCCTGAGTCAGGAGAAGGTTCCAGTGCTGTGGAGACATCCTGCCTTGTTCCAGTACCAAAAAGATCTCAACCATCTTCTCCTAATGACTATAGACCTGTTGCTCTAACATCCCAAATCATGAAAGTCCCGGAGAGAGTTTTACTGGCCCACCTGAATAAGCAAACAAGCAGCCTTCCAGGTCCCACTGCAGTTTGGTCATCGTTGTGGGTTGGAGTTGAAGACGCCATCATACTCCTGCTTTATGAACCCACAGTCATCTGGACAAAGCAGCAGCACAGTGAGGATCACATTTTTCTTCCATTTCTCTGGTGCATTTAACACCATCCAGTCTCTTTTACTACAAACAAAACTCCAGAAGACACAGGTGGATGCCTCCACAATCACCTGGATCACTGTCTACCTGACTAACAGACCACAGTTGTGAGACTGAATGGTTTTGTGTCTGAGCAGGTGGTCAGCAGCTCAGGAGCACCACAGTGGACTGTACTCTCACCACTCCTCTTCACTCTGGACACCTCAGATGTCCAGAACCAGCCAGAGTCCTGACATCTGCAGAAATGCTCAGATGACTCAGCAGTTGTTGGGTTATTCAGTGATGGACTAGAGACTGAGTGGACAGAAAACTGGTGGACCGTTTTATGGTGTGGTGTTTGAACAATCATCTTATCTTGAATGTCAACAAGACAAAGGAGGGGATTGTGGATTTTAGGAGGACCAGGAACAAGTCAAACAGGATTTCCATCATGGGAGAAGAAGTGGAGGTGGTGGAGGAGGAGTGTAAATACCTCAGTGTTCACCTGGACAACAGACTGGACTGGAGATGCAACACTGATGATGTTTATAAGAAGGGACAGAGCAGACTTTACTCCTGGAGGAAGCTGAGCTCCTTCAGTGATTGCAACAAGATGGTAACTGTTGTGGAGAGTTCAATCACATCTGCAGTCATCTGTTGAGGGAGCAGCGTCAGCCAGCGACTTAAAGAAACCGAACAAACTGATGAAGAAGGCTGGCTCTGTTCTGGGGACTGATCTGGAGCCTCCAGAGCTGGTTCTGCAAAGGAGGATAGTTCATAAAATGAAGAACATCATGGCCGACCCTGAACATCCTCCAAACAACACAGTGATTCAGCAACAGAGTCTTCAGTAAGAGGCTTCTTCAGATCTTCCACAGACCACTACAGGAGATTCCTGCCTACATAAACAACCATCCATAATGAATCTTTAAAGAGACATAAATCATCATAGTTACTGCAACAATTTAACTTCCCTTTTGGGATCATATTTTTGAATTTGAATTGGATTTAATTGAATATATCAGTAGAAGGACGAAGAGGTTGGAACTGCCAGGCAGGAGGTCTAGAGGAAGACCAAATAGGAGATTTATGGATGTAGTGAAAGAGGACATGAAGCTAGATGGCGTGAGGAGGATGTAGGAGATAGGGTTAGATGGAGGCAGATGATTCACTCCTGAAGGGAACAGCCGAAAGGAAAAGAAGAAGTGTGTGGAAAAAACTATGTAAATGCTTTGATTCAGTACCTCGTGAAACCACCATTACCAGCCTCAACTAAACATAGTCATTTTCTGTATGACATTATGAGTCTTTCACGTGGTTGTGGAGGAGTTTTGACTCATTCTTCTTTACAGTTTTGCTGTTCTTCATTGATGTCTGAAGGCACTTGTTCATGCACAGCTCTCTTAAAGTTCAGTCGCAGCATTTGGCTTCACATTTGACTCCAGAGTACTCTAGTATACGGAGGAACTCATGGACGGTACCGAGGTGCCAAATCACCTCCCATCCACCACCATGCTACAAAGAATCAAGTGTTTGTGATGATGTGCTGCATTTGGTTTTAGCCAAATGTGGAGATGTGCTTTTGCACTCTGGTGGCCTCATTTGCAAACATGAACGACGCTGCCTGGGTCTTAAGAGAAAGAGCCTTTGTCTTGAACCCATGACGATGCAATCTTTTTCTAATTTTACTGTCAGAAACTTTAAAATGCAACATGATAACTGAAGCCGTGCAGAGTCTTCAGTTATCTTCAGAGTTTTTTCTAATTATTAAATTCTTTAAATTGCTCAGTCTGACCTTGGAGTAAACGTCCTTAGACATCCACTCCTGGGAACATTATAGGGATGGAATGGCTACCGGTATTACAGTAAAGCGCTGGGAAATTTTACACGATAACGATTACTGTTCATGTTTGACTTAATCTCATTACTGCCGTCGATTACCAGGATATGTAATATCAGCCTCATTCAAGTCTTGCTAGCGACTCGTGACTATATAGCTTGTAACATCGGCATCGTAACATGAGCATGGCGGAAACTGGTGATAGCACGCAGGACATTTACCAACCCACTAAAAAGACAAAATCCCCCAAAAAAATGTTTAATCCAGATGGACAACTGGTGGAGGACAATTATCCTGTCTGCAGAGCACTTGTTTACATTTTATTGTAATTTGTACAAGTAACTGTTTCTTTATTTGCACATTTATACTCATTTAAGGTTCAGCTTAAAGCCCAAAATTTATTTAATTTGAAGTTGCACTATAATTTTTGTTCCTGATAATCGTTAGTATATTTTGACCTACTATGGTTGTTAAAATGTTTATTTAAATTTGCACCAGACAAATAAGCTTTGATCCTCTTATTTATCTTGTTCATTTAAAATAAAACCTCTTTCTGTGCCAGTTGTTTGCCCTTTTAATGTGAAAGTTTCATTTTGATTAGATTTTTGCTTCTAATGTTTTAGTATGACAAGAAAATCACAAGATTTTGTGAAATTATTTTAATGTATGTGTCTTTTGGACATTTGTACAGCAATTAAGAATATCACGATAATATCGTAAACCGTGATAATTTGGTCACTATAATTGAGATATCGTTACATCCCTACAACATCAGTGACCATCTTTTTCACCTGATTAACTGATAGCAGACTTAGAAAATATTTATTTTGGGTGACTGTTTTCCATTAAAAAAATAGAAGAAATTTGAAATTGTTGTAATTATCTGGTAGCATCCAAAATATTTCAAGTATGTGATGTTTTCATTATCACAGTAGAAATGACTCAGTTGTTCTAAGGATTCCCTGCATTTCTCCCAGTAATTTATGCACATTTTTGCTGCTTCCTACTCAAAACTGCCCCTCCAGATGATAAGCCTGGCGACAAAAACACTTTTTGTTTCCAGTGGTGATGATATTTCATGACTGACACCCTCAATGCACAATCAAAAGGTTCACAAAAGCCTTTTTCCTAAAAGCAGAGCGACTATTTCCCATCTGTGATGACACAGGTGACCCGACATCAGGTGGTCACATCTCATATTTTTCACGTTGACATGGGGACATCAGCAGGTCTCGGATGACACCTGAGCCATTTGGAGTCACATTGTAGTCGTGCACCGGGAGGCTGAAACCTTCTCCTCCCTCCCTTCAGGTTTGGCGTCCGCTTTCCCTGCATGTCCGACGCCTACTGCCGTGAGCTGCGGCAGCTGGCGCACGACGTGGCGGCGGAGCTGGGCTACGGAGACTTCCTGCGGGAGGGGGTGTACTGCGTCCTCGGGGGTCCTTCTTTTGAAACCATCGCAGAGTGCCGCATGCTGCACCGCTTAGGTGCTGATGCTGTCGGTAAGTCACACTGTAACACACACACACCCACACACACACTAACGGGTCCTGAAGTGGTAACTTTCCTAGTCCAAAATAAAACATATGTTCAACTTCAAATCCAGTAATCTGTCGGGATTCACTTTTTGTTCACATTTAGTGCGTTTACATGGGAAGTTTAATTCCTCTTTAATTCAGAATTGAAATTAAATCCGATTTAAAATGATTAAAAATTACCATGTAAACACCTAATTCCGAATGAAAATGTCCATTCCGAATTAAACTTAATTCCGAAGTAAGTGGCTGGTTTATTCTGTTTTTAAATCCAAATAGAATAATTACGCGGTCATGTATACGCTCACTCCGTTTTAAATTAATTCCCGTCTTTCTGCGCATGCTCGTTCCCTTGCCCGTCTGTCGCGATGAAGCTTATATTCCGCGCTGGGCTTGTTTTCGAAACAAAACAACATCAACATGATGTTGTCGTGCTGCTGCTTCAAAAATAAAATCAAAACAAATCCAAAAAGGATGCTAATAATGTAGTCCTCCATGTTGTTGCTAATCAAGTGAGTTTGTTTTCTTCCGGTAGACGTAAATACAGTCATGGAATAAAATTATTAGACCACCCTTGTTTTCTTCAGTTTCTTGTTCATTTTAATGCCTGGTAGAACTAAAGGTACATTTGTTTGGACAAACGTAACGATAACCACAAAGATTGCTCATAAGAGTTTTATTTAAGAGCTGATATCTTACCATTTTCCATGATTTTCTTGATTATAACCTAAATCACTTAAGTTTTTACATCAATAGCTATGGCGTTGTACTGCCAAAAACACTGCTTTTATGCATTCAGTGTTTCTTTTCTGTCTGTTTTAGTCACATGATGACGTTTAGTGGTACCAGGTATTAAAATGAACAAGAAAGTGAAGAAAAAATGGTGGTCTAATAATTTTTTCCATGACTGTACATAAAGATGTCCGCACCCCCCCTATCCAATCAGAACCCTTCCCAACCCCCAGACCTTAAGCGGAATTGGATAAAGCCGATCAAATGTGTTTTCCATGTAAACCTCAATTCGGAATTACTATTTCCATGTAAACTCAAAGGAAAATAGTTTAATTCTGAATTATTTAATTCAGAATAATTAATTCCAAATTAAAAAAACATCATGTAACCATGGCCATTGAAAATGGCCACGATGTGACTAATACCAGCTCAGCAAAGGTATTTATATACTTGCGAGGACCTTCAGGGACATAATATTCCCTAAAGACTCAACCTTAGCAGCGGCCTTAAGATACACTAATCTAATCATCATGCCTGCATGAGTAACAGCTTCTCAAAGAGCTGGGGGTAAGAGAAAAATGTAGGAAAATGTAGTGTGTACATTTAAGGCATGGGAGAGGCAGAAATACAGACGGTAAACAAACTCCAAAGGAAGCATATTGACCAACACACTGAAGGAAAGGAGCCAAAAGACGAGTATTTAAAACTCTTTTATGTATACCCCGGAGCCTGCCGTTCATTTTCTCCACATGTGCACGAGGAATTGCATCTGCATCGCAAGGAAAGTATTGCGCATTGACAGCATTTAGACAAATGAGCTGATAAACATGCTGAAAAATGAAAATATGGCCAAAAAAATACCATGTTTAATTTGGAAAAAGGATTAAACAAAACGCCAGTGACGCCATCAAATCATCGTGTGACCTTTATACATGATTTGGGATGAAATCCTAAACGACTCTGGAGGAAATCATTTACATTTTCAGGATTATGGTTGATATGAAGGTTCTGATAGGTTTATGAGCATTTATGTCTCAACTTTGTCTGAAATGAGATGAGACAGGAAACACTGAAGCGTTTGTCCTGAGCACTTAGACAGCTGTTCCAGCAGATTATTTCACTCTTTTTCCTAATCAAACAAGAAACTCAACTCCACACGGGACTAATGTCGGACATGTGGGAGCCGCTGGCTGTGGAGAAAATGGAAAAAAAGAAACAGAGAAGGCAAGAGTGAATTACAGAGCAGATCTGCTAAAAATCATTCATACTAAAGATTTAACAAATCAAAATAATCTAAAAGCTTTGTAACAGCATCCACAGTGGACAAAGACAGGACTTTTAAAAGAATAGAAGTTTGAAGATCTCTTCAGCTCTGTGTGATGTTTCATTATTTCCTCAAACACAAGAGCCCGTTTCACACGTGCACCCCTTCCAGAAATCTGTGCTGTGAACGTTCTGTTTTCATGTCTGAATGGCCCCGAGCAGCAGAGGTGCTGTATAATTGCTACTTTCAACGACACAAGCCTGAGCTGAAGCAGGTTTGTGACGTTGGACGGATGTACAGCAGTGATCACATGATCAGCTGATCAGAAACAGATCGCATTATTAAATCAAAAGATAACGATCTAAACTTTCTTCTCCTGGCTTTACTTGCTAGAAGCTGTAACAGCTTGTCATCTGCTTCTTCAGCATCAAAGCCAAATAAACAAGAGAAAACTGTTTAAAAGCACTTGACCTGCAGCTTCTGCTATCTCTCATCATGATCAGCGTTTTCAACCGCTCCCATCAGCAGTGATGCTGTCTTCATGTGAATTTAAAAACCACTATATTTTTAAATTGGTATAAACTACAGCGTGACTGCAGCGTAATTAAATCAGCTGGAATAAAACGATAATAGCATCAACTGTTCACTAGTGACCTTCACGCGAAAAAGTAGCCATTTACCAAATTACATCACCTTAATTAGGGGTGCACGATAACTATCGGGCCGATAACAGGAAATGATGACGTCATCCCGATAAGTCCGATATCACGACAAATAGCCCCGATAACATATATATTTTTGTCAACACGGCAGTACCTCGCTCTCTCTGAGTCTTAGATGATCGCTAGTGAATGTTATGTTCATGTAACGTCAGCATAATCAGAAAAACGACTTCTCAATCAGGAAAATCAAGAATAACCCCTCATGCCAGAAAACAACTTGTTAACTTGGTCATAATTTTAGTAGTTGCTTGACTTTAATTGATATTCGCAGTATTTCCCCTCATGTTACACATAAAAAAGAAAAAAATAGAAAAGGCTGAAAGAACAACTAGCAAACGAGGGAACGTTAGAATTTACGTTACACCTTGAATGCAGCCTGCATTGTGCTGATCACAACAAACATGGCGGCGATGGCATGGAACTTCGTTAAAGTTTAGAAGAAGATAGTTTGGTGGTTATTTGTGACGAATCCTCCGAAGTGAATTCTATGAGGAGGGAAGCACAAGCTTTAATACGTCAAAACCTGATCAGCCACCTACAACATAACAATCGCTTCCATGGGTTTTGAAATTGCGCTAACGTGAGCTTAATGCTAACGTGCGCAAGCCAGCAGGAGTCTCCCCTCTCCCATCTGCTCTCCCTCATTCCTCTCATCTAAAGCTTCCATGAGATAAAAAAAAAAAAAAAAAAATCACTGAACCTCATTTACTTTAATTAAAGGTATTAATTTAAATGGAACCACAAGTCAAAATCCTTTAAATGTAAATCTTTTTCAGTTTGTTATTTTGATGCATGTATTTCCATCAGTTCAAGGAGCCTTTATTTTTTATATCAGTCAGTAATGAAGCTTATTTAAGTTGATGTGAGATATCAAATAGGTTTGTTTGATAGCTTTATGAAAATGTTTGAGAGGCTTGCCAATAGTTTTTCAATGGAAAAAATAAATATCTGTTCATTTAAAGAGTCCAAACTATTATTGGTTTTGTTCATAGTATTGATGTAATGATCTTGGGTATATGTGTGTGTTATCAGTTATCAGTATCGGCCTTTAGGAGCTGAAAGTTATCGGTATCGGTTTTAAAAAACAGTTATCGTGCATCCCTAGGCTTAATGATTTCATAAAGTTATTAATGCTTCACATTTAATGTCTAAAAAGGGATTTTTTTCTGTGTCTTGGACGCAGGGATGAGCACAGCCCATGAGGTGATCGTCGCCCGCCACGCCGGGATGCGCTGCTTCGCCCTGTCGCTGATCAGCAACCAGGCGGTGATGGACTACGACAGCCAGCAGAAGGCCAACCACGACGAAGTCCTGGAGACGGGCCGGCTGAGGGCCCAGCAGCTGGAGAAGCTGGTGTCCACCATGGTGGCCCGGCTGGACAACGACAACAACAACTCCTTCTAGGTGAAACTGGAGCAGCTCTGGAAATAACATTGCAACGCTAGTGATCTCGTTTTAGTTTTAAACCTGCAGGCCGGTGTTCTGATTCAACCAATCAGGGTTTTTATCTCCCAGTTAGTGGATTTTCATTAGGTGTTTTCTTTTAGCATAAATGATTCATCTGACTAATTTAATTTCAGTCTTATTATTCTTAGTGGTTAATATGTTTTACACACTTCTGTCTACTTTTTCTGGTTTTTTTAGTCTAAAGTCTAAAGAATGTTTTAACTTTATTAACTCAACAGTTCAGGGTTTCTCTCCGTCGTATCCCGTTGAGTGGTGCATTACTGAACCAGCATGTTAAAACTTAATTATTTAAATATCTTTTCAGTTTTTCTCACATTCCCTGAAATCAATATAAAACTGTTATTTCTATATTTTTATTGACTTGGACCGACGTGTTGTGCGTGTCTTCATGGAGCTGTAACTGTCATTATGAGGTGTAGATTATTTTAAAATATTTATATGAAATCTATTTAAGCGGTGTTTTTTTTTTTTGTTTATTATGAAGAGTTACTGTGTTACCATGGTTACCAAAATATGTACATTGATCAAAAAAGTCTTAATATTTTACAGCCAGCTTGTGCTTTTAAAGGTATTTAATTTGAAAATGTGGATGTTATATTAAATGGCACGCTGTGGAATCAAAGTGTTAATGTTTGATGATAGAATTTGAATCTTTCTGCACATTTGTGGTTTTTTAAAGTCCATATCTGATCTTATTTCGTGGTGCCTTCAGGGTTTTTAGTCCCAGCACTGGTGTCCACACCTCCAGAATTAATGCCCTTTCACTTTTTTTTTTTTTTTTTGCATGTGCAAAACTGTCTGAAATGTTTCTTGCGGCATTTTGAAGGATTGAAGCTTCCAGTCGACAAACTTCCAGGTGAAACTGGAAACTGAACTCAGGACAGAAAGAACAAGATGTGGATTCTGTATCGTTTGGTTATAAGTGCTCTAAAATCAAATATTAAATGACCAGTGAATGATGAAGGGATTAGAGCCTCTGTGTCCATTTAATATTTCTACCTCCGCCAAGGAGGTGATGTTTTTGCCAGCGTTTGTCTGTCTGTGTTCAAGATAACTGAAAAAGTTATGGCTGGATTTTCATGAAATTATCAGGATTTTTTCAAAGGCTGATCCAGAATGCGGATTTTATCACAATCTAAATCGCTATATGGGAGAACTGTTGCGCTTGGCGGAGGTCTGCGCTCTCCAAGTGCTTTTCTAGTTTTTCTTCTTTTTTTTTATAATCGAGATGACGAGATGATTTTCTTTTTCTTGGGGAAGATAAATGCTCAATCAATATGATAATTACTTGGTTAATAGACATTAAATTTGGAAGTTACAAAAAACTACTGTGAAAACTTGAATGGAAAAAAATTTCACCAATTTATTTAATTCTTTTAGGTGACAGAGCACATTAATGAACATTTTTAAAAAGACACTTTTTAAAGGTTGAATAGGAGATTTTTTTAAAGCATTTTTTTGCTAAAAAAAAAACAACCTGAAATTCTCTTCAGACACCGAAACAAATAACTACTAAAAAGGAAAATCCACCAATCATTGTGGGTGACAGTGAAGTCACCATTGTCTGGAAAACTTTTTTTTCCTTTTTGCAGCAAACTGCTATGACAAAATCATTATAGATTTAAAAACAAATGTTTGCTCAGTCACCCTATAAATTTATGGAAATTTGTCTGTCTTTATGTACCAGATGATTTTTTTTTTTAAACTGCTGACGAGTTCAAAACCTACAAACAAGTTTGCAAAAGTTCATGTTTTAATTTTTTCCATTTTGAAGTGTTTTTGAGAACAAATCCCAAAGAGATGTGTTGAGCTCACCAGAATCTTGCAGATTCAATTCAATTCAGTTCAAGTTGAATTTCTCTTCTGGGATTAATAAAGTATTTTTCTTTTTATTTCAATTCAGTTTTATTTGTATCGCGTCTGTTACAATGTCAGTTGTCTCTAGGCGCTTTACAGAGACTCAGAGCATGACCCCCGAGCAAAATATCATTAACTAAGAAATAACATTGAATCCTAAACAAGGATAATAGCAGGTAAAAAAAAAAACTCCCAGAGTCGGAGAAAAAAAACCTTTAAGCCAAACAGATCTTTGTCCTTAGAAGGAAAAGAAGAAGTTTGCATCATTAAGATTTATGCCTTTATGCGCTCTTACATCTGTTGGGCAAAGTCTATAAATCTAATGAGTTTGGAGCTGTCATGTGGACTAAAGGTTAGATCAGGAAAAAATGAATTAAATCAAACGTTTGAGATGGGAACCTCTGGTCGAGGTCACATTTGTCTACATTCCTACTAAAATGGTTTGTGTTCCCTGTTGGTTGTTATCTGGATGAATGAGACTAAATAAGCCACCCTGCTCGTCCTGACCAATCTTCCCAGAGCAAAAAAACCCAACAAATGTCCACAACATTGATAAACGTGTTCACGGTTATCTCTGATAAAAAGAAAGAGAAGAGCCTTTCCCTCTCTCTCTCATGGATAACGCAGTCTCTAATCTGGCTGATCCAAGGTTCTCCCTGAAAATATTTTCACTGCCAGTTCTCCCCTTCCTCTTCCTACACGAAGACAAAAAAAAAGAAAGGAACTCAATGACGTTCAGGCTCTCCATTTATGGCCATGAAACTTTCTGTACCAGTACGAGGAGGTCAAGGTGTCTTCACAGAAACCACTGATTCACCAGACTGCATGAAAGCTGGAACGTTCTGACAGGAAGTCAGTCAGTTCTCTGACTAAGTCATATTTATTTCATCTGTTTGTTCAGCTCAGACTCTGCACCCATACATCATGTCCTGCATTTTCAAACAGTGAAAAATAAATAAAAATGATGGTGATAAATCAACAGCAGCTGCTGGCAATCTTACTTCTGACCACAGGAGGGCAGCATATCATAAAACCCTCTCGTGGGAACAAAGTGGGATTACAAGATGTACCCACTGACTGTACTGTGCTTATAAGCACAGTACAGTCAGTGGGTCTTTTGTCAACACAGCAGATCTATGCGCCCCCTTGTGCTCAAAAGTCATACTGCTACATGGAGTGGCTTTAATGACGAATGGATTGTAAGATATCAGAGCGTCATGTCGTTATGAGAGAGAAAGAAAAAGAAACAGGAAGGCATGAGAGGAAGGTACTTATCAATTAAAAACTTCAAGAGGACCAGAAAGATAGATCGTTACTGATGGGAACTAAAAACTGTTTAAAAACGCCACTACAGGAAGGAGACAACTGTAAAAATGGCCGTAGTTGTTTTTTTTTTTTTTTAATGAGAAATGTTATTGTTCCTTGAACAACTATTTTTTAATTTTTTTGTCAGTGTTTTACAGTCTAATGAGATGTACTGCTTGTGCATTTCAGTTTATACGGTTCTTTCCATGCTGAAAAAAAACACTTGCAACATGAAGCAAATACACGTCAAAACATTTAGGAATGTATTCAAAGGAAATGCATTTAAATTAAGGCCCAGAACCACACATACTGCATGTAAAAATTTAATCAAGGCTTTCCATTCGGCATTGATCCTGATGATGCCGTGCCAGCCTGCTGAACACAGAGTTTACTGGGAGCTGATGGGAATGTCACTGGCTGCAGGCTTTTAGTGAGAAATCAAAGCTGGGAAGCACTGAAACGCTGCCTTGATGGTGGAAGATAGGAGGCTGAGCACCACCATAAAAATGATCTAATATCCCGATGAGCACACGAGTCTTCCAGGCAAACTAATTCCAGGGAAATGGTTCTAGCAGAAAACCACAAATCTCCACCACCAAACGGTCGAAGGAGCAATGTCGGGGTGATGTAAGAGACATTTAGGTTTGCTGTCTGAGGACTGGAATTGTTTTGAGGAAAATTCCATAGGAATCCACCCAGTTGCATGCTGGGAGCGTCTGGGCTGCTGTTGCTGCTGCAGCGCTGAAACGAAAGTCCGTCAGGCCTCTAAAGCTGACGGTCAGACGGTTATTTTTAAACCTGTAACGAACAGGAACTTCAAAGGCCGTCTGCAGGCAGCAGCAGCTCCTCTCCTGCGCTGTGATGATTTAAAGGACGAGTCACACCGCCACCTGGTGCCCTTTCATCCGCAGGGCTGACGACACGCTTCAACAGCTGGCAGATCCATTAACCCACAGTTTAAATGTTTGCCAGCTGATAACGAGGAAAACTGATCATTTACAAGGACTCGGTGAGGACGACGAGAAGGGGAAAGAGCGGCAGATTGATGAAAGACTCGTTCCTGCTGTGTTTTTCACCAGTTTTGCTCAGCAACTGGCCTCGACGACATGATTAATATATCAAGGGTGAAAAAAAAGGCCAGAAATGTTTTGGTAAATGTCAGGAAACCTTTGATGGGAAGGTGAGATGGGTAGAATTGTACATATTTCAAATTTGAAAGTGTTTCGACAACAGAGTTTCTGAAAGAAGTGAAGAACACTGATGCACAAATATATTGTGCAACAGCTCTGGTGGTCGAAAAATGAATAAAGATAGGCGACACGAACGCAGAAGCACTGACAAATCAGCACACAGAGGCAAATGATAACCTTTGTTCTGTCATGGCGGAAAACTGCTCAACAGAAAACGAAACAAAGGCATAAATTATCAATGAAATGGTCCTAATGGTCTTAAAATTAGGATAATTTTAATCTAATTTAATTTAATTTAATTAGGATATAATAGGATAATTCTCACGACTTCACATATACGCTATACTGCCAAAAGTATTTGCTCATCCATCCAAATGATCAGAATCGGGTGTTCCAGTCACTTCCATGTCCACAGGTGTATAAATGAAGCACCTAGACATGCAGACTGTTTCTAGAACCATCTGTGAAAGAATGGGTCTCTCTCAGGAGCTCAGTGAATTCCAGCGTGGAACTGTGATAGGATGATGTAAAACAGATCCAGTCGTGAAATTTCCTCCTAAATATTCCACAGTCAACTGTCAGCTGTATTATAAGGAAATGGAAGTGTTTGGGAACGACAGCAACTCAGCCATGAAGTGGTAGGACACGTAAACTGAGGGGGCGGAGTCAGAGGATGGTGAAGAACATAGAGTGAAGAGGTCACCAACTTTCTGCAGAGTCAATCACTACAGACCTCCAAACTTCATGTGTCCTTCAGATTAGCTCAACAACAGAGCAGAGAGCTTCATGAATGGGTTTCCATGGTGACGCAGCTGCATCCAAGCCAGACATCACCAAGAACAATGGAAAGCGTCAGATGCAGTGGAGTAAAGCAGCCACCACTGGACTCTAGAGCAGTGGAGGAACGTTCTCTGGAGGGAAGAATCACACTTCTCCATCTGGTGATCTGATGGAAGAGTCTGGGTTTGGTGGTTTCCAGGAGAACGGTACTGGTCTGACTGCATTGATCCAAGTGTAAAGTTTGGTGGAGGGGGGATTATGGTGTGGGGTTGTTTTTCAGGAGCTGGGCTTGGCCCCTTAGTTCTAGTAAAAGGAACTCTGAATGCTTCAGCAGACCAAGATATTTAGGACAATTCCATGATCCCAACTTTGTGGGAACAGTTTGGAGCTGGCCCCTTCCTCTTCCAACATGACTGTGCACCAGTGCACAAAGCAAGGTCCATAAAGACATGGATGGAAGAGTCTGGTGGATGAACTTGACTGGCCTGCACAGAGTCCTGACCTCAACCTGATAGAAGACCTTTGGGATGAATTAGAGCAGAGACTGAGAACCAGACCTTCTGGTCCAACATCAGTGTTTGACCTCACAAATGTACTTCTGGAAGAATGGACAAAAATCCCCATAAACACACTCCTGAACCTTGTGGACAGCCTTCCCAGAAGAGTTGAAGCTGTTCTAGCAGCAAAGGGTGGAGCCATGTCATATTGATTAGGAATGGGATGAACTTAAGCTCATATATGAGTCAATACTTTTGGAAATATAGTGTATTTTCCCCTCAACTCCCAGGAAAAGTTTCCAGCTTTGAAATTTCTTGCACTCATTATTCCAGGGACCTCGGCCACATGGTCAACCAGGAAAATATCGGAGGCCACAACCTGGAAGCACATTCGTCCCGAGAGCAGCGCGTCTTTCAAGGAGAGTCGGCACGGTCAAAGCTTTCAGCCACTGATTCATCTTTTAATGTAAAACATTTTTCAAGGGGAGTTCTCATAGAAATTGTAGCACACAACAGTATCTAGGCAGGGGGGGGGGGGGTTATCATTACATTAAAACATGTACCTGAGAGGCGTTTCAACAAATCCCAATGCTTGTTACTGCTAAGCGGAGGGGGGGGTGGGGGGGCTGAGTTGAGGCTTTGTATGAAATAGAGCCACGACAAGCTAAAACAGTTTATGACCGGAGACCTGTATGTGCGTTTTGACTCGTCTTTTTTTTTTTTTTTGGGATTTCTAGCTTTGAACAGCTGATTTGTGTGAATGATGGTGCAGTTCTGTCTCATAGAAAGAAAACACAACTTCCAACTCCATCCCAGATGGCTTCTGCATAGGAAAATATACATTTATGTACAAAGTCCCTCACGTAGTTAAAAACCAATAAAAGCTGCCGTTCCGTTTCAGTTCCAGTTCGCGTCGTGTCCGAACCGTCGCCCTGAGCGTGGCGGCGCCTCCCGCCTCAACTGTACGTGTGAATGATCCTGTGGCGCTTCAGGTGGTGCATCAGGATGAAGGTCTTCCCGCACTGCGAGCAGCTGTAGGGCCGCTCGCCGCTGTGCGTGCGCTGGTGGACCCGCAGGCTGCTCTGCTGCGTGAACCGCTTCCCGCACTGGCCGCACCCGTACGGCTTCTCCCCCGTGTGCGTCCGGTGGTGCATGCTGAGGTGCGACGAGCACTGGAAGGTCTTGCCGCACACCGTGCACCAGAACGCGCGCTTCCTCTTGTGGCTCTGCTGGTGCAGCTTGAACTGGTGCAGGCGGTTGAAGGCCTTTCCGCACTGGGAGCACGTGTGGACGCGTGGCGTGCCGGAGAAGGCTTTGTGGGGGGGCGTAGAAGCTGTTCGTGAAAGCGCCGTGGGTCACGGCCGCTCTGTCCCCGGCGACGCCGTCCCTCTCTGACTGCTCGTTTACCTGGTTTAGCTGAGCTGAGTTCCTCTGCGGGAAGATTTGCTCCTTCTGTTTGTCCTGTTGCGACAGAACAGTCGCCGGTCTGGGCGGAAAGTTCTGCAGCTGCGGGACGTGGTACTCGCCGCCGTAGATCCCGTTGCACAGCCTCTGAGAGGACGACTGCTGGGCAGCCGGCGACTTGCCGCTGTGAGAAACCGCATTCGCGGCGTCCGGCTGCTCCGAGAACGTGCTGGAATATTCCTCCACCACGCTAGAGAAGTCAGGGAAGCCGGTGTCAATGTCATTACCTTCAACTATGGACGACCACAGCTGGTTGTCCCTTTCGTCCATGGAAAAGTCAGTAGCAATCGGGTTCTGCTTCCCAATGCCGTGCTGACATCCGTCCCGTCTGAACGCCAGCTGCTCCTCGTCTTTCTCGGTCTTGATCGTGAAGTGAAGGCCGTTGATGTCGACCACGTGGTGAGCAGAGTTATATGAATTGCTGAACTCTGAAGGTTTCTGCATGGCGGCTTCTGAGTGGCCCAGCTGCTGGTTCTCTGGAGCGTTAGCAGCATTTTGGTACTGGACAGCAGGACCTGCAGGAGACAAGCGTGAGAAGACTTCAGGGCTTTGATCAGGTAAAACACGTGTCAAACTAAAGGCCCGCGGGTCAGATGTGGTTCATTTTATCTGCCCTGCAGGAGTGCGCAAAGACAATCGTGTTTATAGCGAGATCGTTCTGATGGAGCGTTGAAGGGGCGTCAACGCGTTTGATTCGGTATCGACATCAAAATCTCAAAGAACTGAGCAGCCAGGAGGCTGCTGAGCTGCTTTTGCATTTTAAAAAGTCACATTTCAAACAGAAACTTATCATTTTTACAACAAAAATGCATCATTTTGATACAAATAAGCAACTTTATAACAAAATCGTAGTTTTATGTTGCTAAAGGTGACATTTTACAACAAAAAAAAGTTTTATTTTTAGTTCAAAATGAGAATTATTGAGAAATTTGTGATTAAGAAAAAAATTGTGATTGTACCAAAAAAGTCAGTTTTTGTCTTTTTGTAACTTTTTCAATGAAAACTGTTTTTGTTTTCATTAAGAAGTGATTTTATGGTTTTCAAAAAAAAAAAGTTGAAAACGTTTGAGATCTTATTATTTTAAAAAAGCACTTTTTAATAAAGGATGTTGACATGGACAAAAAGTTATCCAGCTATATCCAGCTCCATGACTCTAAACCAGTGATTCCCTAAGTGTGGGCCGCGGCCCCCTGGTGGGCCGTCGTGGTACTGCAGGCGGTCCGTGAGAGGTCATTAAAATTAAACAAATATGTTTTAAATCCAATATCTTTTTTAAATATATTTTTAATTACTGTAAATAAATAATAAAAAAAAACATTAAGAAGTATTAAAACAAACCAGTTCATTGTTATTCTACTGTCATCTTAACTTAATATGACAAGTGTCACCTTATTTGTTGATGCCACACATTAATATCGGAATATAGCTTCTAGTCCTGTATGTTGATCACAGTTGTGATTAAAGGTTTCGGTGGGTTGAGGAGATTTTTCACATTTCAAAATGGGCCTTGGTATTCTGAAGTTTGGGAATGGCTGATCTAAACGGTGCATTTTTAAATCGGGACACGCTGAATGAAAATGAGCCGGTTTATCCTGATCAGTTCAGTCAAGAAACCCCATTATAGACTGAGTCCAGGAACTGGGGGGGAATCTCACAACATAGACGGTAAAGAAAGCAACGAACAGATGAAACAGATGAGTTCAACAGCCCTGCGACAGAGGTTACAATGTCAAATTAAAGTAAGGGATCGATCTCACAAGTGGGTGCAGGAGGTTCTCTGGTCCACAGGGCTTCATCTGGACTCTCTTCTTTTATTGTGAAGGACAGGGCAGCATCTTCAATCTCTGGAAACTGCATGGAAAAAAGAAGACGTGTGAGTTGATGTTTTGGAGCACTCGGTGGTCAAGCAGACAGTAAGAAACTAAACTAAGGGAAAAAAAAAATCAAACAAAATAAGAATCCAGTAAGGAGGGTCTCATCTTAGCCAGTGTTGTACCTGAACAAGTTCATTGAACGAAACTTCACAACCTAGTTCATATTTTGCGCTAACGTGAACTGAATGCGCTCTCTTTCTCCTTGACAAGCGTCGGGTGTGAACGAGTTCATTTGGACAACTGTGAACGACGCTCTTTCAAAGTTCCAGGTTTCCAGCGAACCCCATTTAAAATACACCACAAACGAGCCTGATATGTATCTGAGGAAAGCAATCAAACATGGCAACACGGGCTGTCGCTTCTGTCACGCTAATAATTGTGTCATCAAACGTTTAAAACAAGCAGGAAGATGAAAGCTGCAGCTGCCCAGAGCTGGAGGAGATTGAAATATTGAAATGGGGGAAAAAAACATTTGCACCTTAAGGACCTGTTTTTGTCTTTTAACAAAGACAGTTTGGCAGCAAGTTTTTCCTCATATTTTTAATCTGCTGTAGAGAGAAGCTGAAAGGGAAATGACAGTTTTTCATGGGCTGTCCCTTCAATGCTAATGTGAACCCTGGTTGGATAAACATTCAGAATTGGACACATAGTTTTAAACAGATAAAATGGATAAAATAATTGCTGTTTGTGGTGGTGTAGTATGTGGGCAGTGGTAATCAGTTTGACAAATAACTCCTCGCAGCAACATTAAAAAAGAACTAAAAATGAACTATTTAGCTCATTTCTTGAAATGGTGAACTTAACGAGTTCATTTTAATTTCAAACTGAACTAGTTTGTGTAGAAAGTAAACTTACTGAACATTGATCTTAGCACAGGAAAAACAATCAGCAAGTCGCCCGGTGGCATAGTGGTTAGGGGCAGCCGGCCCATGTACAGAGACCGCAGTCCTCAACACAGAAGTCACAGGTTCAACTCCCAGACCATGCAATCCTTTGCTGCATGTCCTCCCCCACTTCCCGTCTATCTTTACTGTCAATAGAGGCCACTAGTGCCAAAAAAATCTTAACCTTGATTACAGCAGCTTATTCCAGCCTTGAAGCAGGTTGCCCACAGAGGCAGAAGGTCATAACTTCTATCGGCCAAAAACAGGCAACTTAAGGGCCGTGTATACTCTCACGGCAACGTATCACAGTTATGCCGCAGTTATTTTTGATTTATGCCCAATTTTGAAGTGCAATCTCCACTATGTTATTCCACGCCACAACGCAAGAGGGACAATCACAAACTAGCTAAACTTGCTAAACATATCTCTTGCATTTTTTCACTTCCTCACCGTCTCGGCCGTATCCAGACCCACATTCATCGCTATCTCCCTCCATGAATGACTAGAATATGTGCTGTCTTTGTAGTGTGGAGAACCAGAATCGTACAGATGTGGGTACTTCCTCATTTCTTCGATGACGCGCTCTTTTCTACGCAGGTGTAGAATTGACCTTTCGGTAAGCACCGCCCCCTTCCTACTTACTGTTGCTAGGTCGGACAAACTTGCTGCTCCTGCATTAAGGACTGTGTTCATTTGCTATATTTCTGATGCCTATCATCAGTATTTATATTACACTGTAATAACGCCATGGTGAAATATTGCTGCTGGGGACCTGCAACAGTGATTCGAGGTGTCCAGAACGTTTGGAGGGACATTTTTATTCCTTTCCCAAGCCAAAATAAACAGTGGAAAAATGCAGGCTGTGGGTTCAGTTATGTGGCCGTCCACAACTGAACGTCGAGAAAGTTACAAAACACACCTACATTTGCTCCAAGGTAAGTTTACTTTGTTTATTAGATGACTTATTTAACCACTTTTTATTAAAAGTAATGATAACATTTAGCAGAAGGGAGGGTGATGAGTTCTCTGTTAGCATTAGCTCTGGTCCATCGTGTCAATGACTTCTCCACTATGGACCAGAGCTAGCTAGCCCCCTATAAGCCTGCCTCGTTGTCTACAAATATATATGGCCCTGGATATTTATTTTGTTCGGTATAAGGTGAGGCTTGTGATGTTAATGTCACTTTATTAATTATATTAATACAATGCTGCGACTGTCTGATGTTAACATAGCTTTGTTGTTGGACCAGAGCTAATGCTAACAGAGAACTCATCACTCTCCCTGCTGCTAAATCATATTATTACTTTTACTAAATGGTGGTTAAATCAATCATCTAATAAACAAAGTAAACTTATTTTGGAGCAAATGTAGGTGTGTTTTGTAACTTTCCCCACGTTCAGTTGTGGACGGCCACATAACTGAACCCACAGCCTGCATTTTTCCACCGTTTGTTTTGGTTTGGGAAAGGGAATAAAAATGTCCCGTCCAAACGTTCTGGACACTTCGAGTCACTGTTGCAGGTCCCCAGCAGCAATATTTCACCATGGAGTTATTATAGTGTAATATAAATACTGATAATAGGCATCGGAAATATAGCAAACGAACACAGGCCTTAACGCAGGAGCAGCAAGTTTGTCCGACCTAGCAACAGTAACTAGTGAGGGGGCGGTGCTTACTGAAAGGTCAATTGACCAATCAGAGGCCTCCTTTCTCTCCTCCCTGCAGCACTGTCTGCGGTCACCAACAATTTTGGGTAGGTGCACCAGAGTGTCTATGTTATCTGCGTCACATATGCAGACGACCTGATTTCCGACTATAAATCAGGCTTAAGAAGACGCAGGCTTTACAAGCTGAACAACAGAAGGCTGATGAACGTCTGATGAACCTCTAAGTCTGTGGTAACATTCACATCAGGTGTTCAGAATGATCCTTACGTCCAAAAGTCAGACTGGTGGCATGATGCTGTGTTTAATTATTATTTTTTAATTAACTTTTAGGTCACACTGGAAGCGGAGCGTCATTAAAGCAGCGCAATGAGACACCACATCTCAATCAAGCAAGAGGGAGAACCACAGTGAGGAGGTGCTGCCCACCAATCTGCATAAATGCATTTAGGGATGTTTGCAAGCAGAACCGGGTCCAGGCGAGCTTTAGAGACAGACCGGCGTTCATGTGCTCTTCTCTCATTTCTGCTCGGCGAACAGCTGGTGTCGCAGCTTTTATGGTGAGAAACAGACTCCTCTCCTGCTGGTATAATAAATTATAAATCACAGTTTCAGCGACGAAGCCAAAACATTTGGCTGAAAGTCGCTGCGCCCGTCCGTAAACCCACTTGTGACTTTCAACCCCTGTTCAAACCCCGACTCAACCTTTATGTTTTTACAACAACATGCTTGGAACTTTTTAAATAACGAAAACGACAAACACCTTCATGTCTCCTGTTGGATGTGGACAGTTGCTCCCCACATCAGTTCCTCGATCCATGAAGTTCTCTGGATGCAAAAATTAAAAAAAAAAAAATAAAAGAAATACTGATTCAAAATGCTTGTTTCAAACAGACTAAATACATTTAATGTGTTTATTTATGTGCAGTGAATTCTAAAAAGATGGAGAACTTTTATCGTTTTTTTTTCCCTTTCAGTCTTTCCATATCATGATGAAGCGATGACACTGAGATGCATTCAATGAGTCACAATAATAACAAGACAAACGAACATCTCACCGAAGCCACGTTGCAGTTGCGCGTTTTTGTTCTCCATCAGCAGCAGTTTCCTTTTCAGCATCTCGTTCTCGCTCTCCTTTCGGGATATTTCAAGGTGCAAAAACGCACATTTGTCATCGACTAGTTTGGAGATCTCTGCCACCGCTGCCTTCACCAGAACCTCCATTATTGACGATAATTGCGTCTGGAAGGGGATGCACGTCGCCATGCTCATGAATGTAAAGTAATATGCGAGGAAAAGGGTACGAATGGGAGGCTTCTTTCACAAACTATAGCTTAACAAAAAAAAGCAAAAAAAAAGAAAAGACGGAGCAGAAATGTTTTACATCTGTGTTCTTGTGGGGGGCTAGCAGGAACCTGTCTTCCGTGTGGCTGAGCTCTGCCGTAAACACGCGAATAGAGACGCAGCGAAATTACAGGTAACAAGGATAAGATGAGATGAGATGAGATAAGATCAAACTTTACTGATCCCACACAGGGGAATTAATTTGTTAAAGCAGCTCACAAGACAGTAGAAAGTGCAAAAAATATGAAATAGAATAAAAGGTTGGGAGAAATGTAATTCATTCAGTTAATTCATACATTTTATCTCCCTTTTTGTTATTATACCCTTCAGTCTAGTCCCTAATCCTTTTTTTAAATGAACTCATTCATTTCCATTTTATCATTTTAATAACTGCCACATCTGCTCATTTATATAAAACATAAATTAAGTATATTTTTAATTGTATGTTTCTTTTGATTATCTGATAGTGTTCTTTTATGCTTTTAAACTTTCTTTCAGTGTTTGCTCTTTATAGCTCGATGGAAAATATCTTCTGTGTGGATGAATGCCACAAAAATACAAGAAGTCACATTGACTGATACACTGAAGTGTTTTAGAGTAAAAGTACCAACGACTTCAATTCAGTTTTATTTATGTAGACTCTATTACAATGCAAATAGTCTCTAGGCACTTTACAGAGATCCAGATCATGACCCCCATGCAAATATCATTAACTAAAATTATAATATTAAATCCTTATCAAAGAAAAATGGTAAGTAAAAAAAAAAAAAAAACTCCCCTAGCTAGAGTGCAAATTCTTTGAGCCAAACAGTGGCAAGGAAAAACTCTACTTTAAGAGGAAGAAACTTCTAGCAGGACCTGATGGGGACCTTCCTGCCGAAGACCAACCGGGTAAAGGAAGAAAAAGAGGAGGGAGATAGGACAGAGAGAGAAGAGCACACACATCCTGGCAAAAAATATACTGGACAAAATGTATAAATAATAATAATCTGTTAACTGGATAACTAAGAATTTCATGCACTTATATTCTGACTAATACATTGTTAGTTCATGAACTACAGAGATGACTATATAAACAAATGTGGGCAGCAACACTGAGGAGGTCAGAGGGTCAGACTGCGGGTCAGCATGTTAGCTGATATCCCAGAGACATCTATATAGACAGGTGGAGGTAAACGCTGGGATGGTCAGAGGGTTGAACTGCTGGTAACTCTGGAAACTCTACTGAAAACATCTACAGAAAGGAAAAAAAAAAAAAGAAGGGCGAGGGGTGCAGGACAGCACAAAAAACTACAGGAACAGTGAAATGCAGATACATTTATGAGATGTTCCTAATTAACTGGAAGTATAAATAAATATAAATCATTTTATTTTCATTATACAGGAGTACAATGAGATTAAAAATGTTACTATGGATCCAGCTGAAGAAGAAAGGTAAAGGTGGGAAGAGAAGAAGGGGGAGGACACCGCTCAGCAGATCATGTTGGTGTCTCCCTGCAGCGTAGACCTACAGCAGCATAGCTATGACGAGGCTATGTTTCAGACCAGTCTGCTCTGGTCTGGTCTTCAGCCATTCCTATAACTGTAGCTATGTTTACTGGCCCTAACACACTATTTTTTAGACTAACTATAGGCTTTACTAAACAGAAATGTTTTCAAACTTACCTTTTCTTTCTGTCAAAATTAAACAGATCATCTCTAAAACACGGAAACATAGTTTAATGTTTAAAGTTTTATTTTTCAGGGACTGTGGGTTTTCCGGATCCAGGAGGAACAATGCGGGTTCCGTCCTGGTCGTGGAACGCTGGACCAGCTCTATACCCTCACTAGGGTCCTTGAGGGAACATGGGAATTTGCCCAACCAGTCCACATGTGTTTTGTGGACTTGGAGAAGGCATTTGACCGTGTCCCTCGGGGGGTCCTGTGGGGGGTACTCCAGGAGTATGGGGTGCTGGGCCCGTTGTTACGGGCTGTCCAGTCCCTCCAAATCTGAGACCATGGTTCTCAGTCGGAAAAGGGTAGAAGGTCTTCTCCGGGTCGGGAGTGAGGTTCTGCCTCCAGTGGAGGAGAACATTTAAGTATCTCGGGGTCTTGTTCACGAGTGATGGGAGAAAGGATTGGGAGATCGACAGGCGGCTTGGTGCACAAGAAAGCTGAGCCAAAAGGCAAGGCTCTCTGTTTACGGTCGGATCTTTGTTCCAACCCTCACCTATGGTCATGAACTGTGGGTAGTGACCGAAAGAACGAGATCATGGATACAAGCGGGGGAAATGAGTTTTCTCTGCAGGGTGGCTGGACTCTCCCTTAGAGATAAGGTGAGAAGTTCGGTCATTCGGGAGAGACTCAGAGTAGAGCTGCTGCTCCTTCACATCGAGAGGAGCCAGTTGAGGTGGTTCGGGCATCTGGCTTAGGATGCCCCCTGGACGCCTCCCTGGAGAGGTGTTTTCGGGGGCATGTCCAACTGGGAGAAGACCATGAGGCAGACCCAGGACCCGCTGGAGAGATTATATCTCTCGGCTGGCCTGGGAACACCTCAGGGGTTTCTCCCAGAGGAGCTGGAAGCAGCTAAGGGGGAGGGAGGTCTGGGCCTCTCTGATGAAGCTGCCCCCACGACCCGACTCTGGACCAAGCAGAAAATGAGGGATGGATGGATGGGGCTGTGGGTAATTACCCCCTTTCTGGACCTTCTTGGCAGTTTCTCTGCAGTTTTCATATTATTCATATCAATATCGGATTTATATCGTATCAGACAAAGTTAAGAAATATATCATTTCATAATGTTTTTCTGTATCGTCCAGCCCTCAGTCAGAGGAGACTGAGTTTTAGCATTCTGGTAGCAGTTCAGGCATTGCTCTTACCTGTTAGATTTGAGCTTTTAGATGGGTTAATCCACTCTGGCAGCCTGAGTGGACCCCTCAACCTCAGTAAAACAATGATTTGCCAAAGCCTCTTAAGCAGCAATGAAAAAAATGAGTTATTTTAGAGGCATTGTCACAATAAACATCCCGTCTGACTTCTGAATGCAGAAATGTAATCCAAACTAGGATCCCTCAAAGGTCCATGTTAGGTCCTCCTCCGTTCAGATTTGAATCTCTGTCTATCGATGTGTAAATACTGGAAGCAAAGTGTGGCGAGGTGAGAGAAACCTTAACACGGGGGGGGAGGGGTGAAGCAGCGCACCTCAGCCAGCATTTATACATGGGCCCCATATGGGCTAGAAGTGAGCTTCAAAATGGGTCCCATGTGGGTTTGTCCACAGGTTCTGCAGTGGTCCTACCCGTGGACTCTGTGATCTTAGGTGGGGCCCAGCTGGTTCATTTTCTAATGTTGGGCACATGTTAGTCGAGCTATATCGGACACACAAAAATGTCCCCTTTCTTAGCTCGTGCCCATTTAGTCCACATGTACCCCCCCCCCACCCACCCCACCCCCGTGGGTCCCTTAAATCTGACCCACATAGGCCCGGCCATATGGGACCCATGGCATTTGGCCACCTTCAATCCAGATGGGGCCCCACAAGGATGGGGAAAATATTGATTTACTTACACTGCCAAATATTGAAGTAACAACAGCGACAGAGTTCAGGATTCATTTTCAGTTTATTTAAAAATACAAAAAAAAAAAGAGACATAATTTACCTCCTGTAACAAAGTGACTCTTATTACAAAGGCCTTGTGATAATAGTGAATCATGCTACAATTGTGTTTGAGGTTAGTGATTATCGATCAGTTGACTGAAAACAGCCGTCACGTCGCACCGTCACCGGTCTGGAGTCGACCCTGATGGTCCCCTTACATCACTGAGGTAGAACGTATCGCCACGCTGTCGTTTGCTGCTTTTGCCGAGTGGACAGAATTACATTTTTCAAAATACTGATGCAACTGAATAATGCCAGAATCCATTTGTTTTTTTTTTCCCTTTGTACCAATTTACTAATCCAGCTTTTGACAGAAAAAAAAATGATATATTTGATATATATATATATATATCAAGGTACAGTATATCACTGATACACATTAAGTGATAAACTTATTTAACAGATTTCTGTAAATATTGTCAGCTTCATAGTTATTCTGCCACAATAGATTTTAAATGAAGTAACCAAGGACTTTAAGCATTCAAATGCTTAAAAAATAAAATGTTTAACAATAATATTCCATAAACATTTTTTTTTTCTCTTTTACAAATTTCCTCCATTTTTCTTTTATACTCTGGTTGGTATGTTGACTGCAAAATAACATTCAATTTTCATACAATTTTGCAAAATGCACATATCCATTCATTTTTCATTGTAAAAATAAATATCATAAATGCTAGTATTAGATTAGCATTTAGCATGACCCATCAAGACGTTTGACCCATCTGAAGTTTGTTATAAATGAAACTCTGGCAGCTTTAACCTGATCAAAGCTGGAAATGTCCAGTTATGTTGCTGGCAGCTTGTTTTTCCACTCTTAAGGCCTTCTGGCATAAACAGTTGTGTTCAAAAATAATAACAGAGTTTAAAATCCTTATTATAGAGCTTTTATTTCCACACTCAAACGTGTTGGGAACACTGCACGTCTTATTCTAAATCGAAACATGAAAAATGCATCAGATTTGTTCTCAATTTCCAGTAAGTGAAGAGAAAGGAATATTAGACTGTAAAAACACACACAACAGTGTGGGGCTGAGTTAGTTCACTGAACAAAACAGGTGTAAACAGTTGACCCAGGCAGAAAATGTTGTGCTGCTGGTTATGGTACATTTCTCTTTTAGGACCCGAGTAAAACCCAGAAAGACGTGGAAGAATATGCAAAACTACCATTCAAATGGATGGAAGAACAGGTCAGACGACTCCAGGATCATCAAAGAAGGTTTACAGTTACCTGTCAGGACTGAGACAATGACAAGATGCTAATGTGAAGGCAAGAAGTCCCCTCAAGGTCCCATTGTTGAAAAAAGAAAAAGGTTACAGTTAAACAAAGAGCACACTGACTGAACTAAAGAGAAATAGAGCAATGATTTATGGACTGACGGAAGCAAGATTGTTCTCTTTGGGGCCACAGACAGTTTATCAGACGACCCACAAACGCTGAATTAAAGCCACAGAAGACTTAAGACAGTGAAGCACGGTGGAGCAAGCATCATGATATGGGGATGTTTCTCATACTATGTTGTCAGGTCTATTTATCTCATACCAGGGATCATGGATCCGTTTGAATACATCAAAATACTTGACAACTAGGTCATGTTGTCTTATGTCTTAAGAGGAAATGTTCTTTAAATGGGTGTTTCAACAACACAACAGCCCCAAGCACAGCAGTGAGCAGCAGCATCTTGGTTGCAGAGCAACAACATTAACGTCATGGAGTCACCAGACCAAACCCTAGACCTTAATCCAGTGGGAAAACCTGTGAGGTGGGTAAAGGAATGTGGTCCAACAGTCCTGGACTGGAGCACCGGTTCACAGATGACAGAAACTGGTCGACTCCATGAACTGCCACTAAACATCAGTTCAGCGATTCACAGGAAAGATGAATATTCCTTAATAATATTCCTTTTTCTTCACTTTCTCTAAAGTGATAAACTTGATGCAATTTTCTTCACGTTTTGATTCAGGACAGAATTTCCGGTGTTCCCAAAGCATTTGCGTGTACGGAAATAAAAGATCTTCCAAGGATTTCGAGCTTCACTCGCTTCTCTGAACACACTACCGTTAGTTTGAACACTGTACAAAATAACACATGAACAAGAAAACAAAATAAAAGACCGTTATCGACGGAGGCAGCCTATCCTGGGCGCTTTTTTTCAAATCCACTGTGGAGGATGTCACAGGAAAAAAAATAAATCATGAAAACATTTCTAAGTTTGTGATCATTACAGGCACATTGATCTGTCTCCCATGCAGCTGTTACCTGCATTGTTTTAATAAACAGTGAAGTCTTAAATTACAGCAAAGACACAATTTCAGGCTTTTGTCCTTGCTTCTGTTCTTCAGTTTCAGATCTCAAGGATCTTCTTTTGGTTTTTTTTTTAATCACATGGAATATTCGTGAGAACGTGGTAGGATACTTTCCCAGTGAGAAGTTATTTTAACTTTTTTTTTTTTTTTTTTTTTTTAGAGTGTACGTCACCATGAATTTTAATTGACATGCAGTTTATGGTGCAGCTTCAGGATGCTCATCTGGTTGAAAGTCTTACCACATATCTCACAGCTGAAGCCCTGCTCCGGGACTTTTTCGCACGGGTGCTCCTGGAACATGTTGAAGCCATCAAAGCTCTGCCCACAACTGGAGCATATGAAAGCGTTTTCTCTGGTGACGTCTCGGCCGTAGCGGTCCTCCTGGCTGTCTGAGGGGGTCAGATTAAACTCAAGGACACTTCCCCCGTGACTCCCGCCACTCACTGCGCCGTAATCGTTCACAGCCACCTCATGTGGCTCAGGCACAAGAGCGAGCTCAGAGTTTCTTGGCTGGACCCCCATGAATGAATACTGATCACTGTGCATCATCACTTCTTTGTCTTTGTTGTTTATAAAGGCCAGATCCTTGACTGAGGATAGGTATCCCTGCTGCTCATCGCCAGTTGGACTAAGATACTTCACATCTGGCAAAAGTATGCAAACGGTCTGATCGGGAGCGTCGCCGCTCTTCTCCATTGTTGATGTCCATGGGTGGATATTTTCTGGTACCTCGCTGCTACTATCCGTCTCCATCTGGCCTAGAGACTGACAGTCCTCTCTTTTTGGCTCCGTCTTCACCGGGACTTTTCCCCCCTGAGGAGTCTCGCCGTACGCGAGGCCGGGGATCTGCTCCTGTGCAGCCGCTGGGGGCTCCCCAAACTTCTCCAGCAGTTGACTATCTGGCCCGGTGAACATTAGGTGATGCGCATCCAGCACGTCTGGGATCTCGCCTTTTCACAGACAAAAAAAACAACAAAAAACAAACACAAAAAATCATTAAATAAGCAAATATCAGTAAAATATTCACTCCATGCTTATACACAGCAGCACTATTAAGACTGCAAATACAGGAACAGTCAATTAATTCCACACTTTTGACTCCTGCAGAATACGGTGTCCCTCAGGGGTCAGTTTGGGACACAGTTTGTTTTCGTTTGACATAATTCCTTTGGGAGATATTATTCAGAGACACATGTGGTTTTCAAAAACCACATATAAAACAACTGCTAAATCTACAGGATGTGAGAAATACCTCATCTCCAGCATGCTGATGGACTGGTCTGCCGCAGATACTGGGAGCTAGGGGTGACAAGGACCTCACAATACGATATGTATCGTGATACTTGGGTCACGATAGGATATTATCGCGATATCACGACAAATCGCGATATTCTACCTAGTTAATATCAAAATCAAAAGTAGAGATGGAAAATCAAGTTGCTGTATATGTTCATCAGATGATATTGATCATTCAGAGGACAAATTGAGTCAAAACTATTTGCTTCAAAACAACCTATTTATTGTTTATTATTAGTGTTTTTGCACATTTAAGTGAATGAATGAATTTTCCTAAAAATTAGACATTAGGAGCTGAAAAAAATCGATATTATATCAGGCAGCCGGAAATCGCGATATATCGCCAAACCGATTTTTTTCACACCCCTACTGGGAGCACAGCGGCAGTATCCCATGCTGTTTAGAAAAGTGGGACTAGAAATGGACACTTGCAACATATCATCACTGCTCATACACTACAAAAACTATATCTGGTGATAAACATTGATATTTTAATACAACAAAAGGTGCATTAAGCAGATTTTCTTGGTCCATAAACTGCCCCAAATGTGGCAGTTTACATCCTTTTTCTGGCTTCGTTCCATTGTATAATTCAGTGGTGCGCAAACTGTGGTATGTGTACCACCAGTGGTACGCGTAAAAATAATTTAAAAAAAAATGAAAGATAAGATGGGAAAAACACAGAAAATGAAGGGAAAGGAATGTTAGCAGTGTGGAGACCAGTCAGTGATGTCATTCATTTGACAGAAAATGGTGGTAAAAGTTGACTGGAGAGGGGAAAACGTATAAAGAAGTGCAGAAAATGAGAGGCTGCTCAGCTAAATTCATCTCTGATTCTTTAAAATGGCAACAAAAACCAGACGAACGTGAGGAGAAAATGAAAACTACCATTTGAATGGATCGATATCATAATGGCTGATAACTGAAAGCTGCTGACGCTGCAGCCTCCACCCCCCAAAACCCAAATCAGCGTAAGATGATGCATGGATGGATTCGTACTGAAAAAAAATCCATGACTGACCGAATCGGCAAGTTTTGTTTCTAAAATGAATTCACTGCTACCCCCAAGACCCAGGCCCACCCTGACCTCTCCAGGAAGTGTCTGGTCCTGCAGAGGGACCTCCTCTAGTCTGCACTGCTGTTGGCAACAGTCTTTCTGACAGACTGGAAAAGGATCGCCAGTCCAGCCGTAACTGTCACAGGTTCGTGTGCCGCTAAGGCAGGCTGTCCAGGTCAAGATTACCACGAAGCCCATCACCATGGTGACCTGACTGACAGCCGTGACCAGCTGCAGTCAAAGACAGTAGACTTGAAGTTATTTGTGGGTCTCTGGTCTCACTGGGTAGCTGAATAAACCCTTCAGTTATGGGTTTGTTCCAAAATTCACAGCAATTTAAATACCTGCAGCCTAGCATCACATCTATTAAATGTGCCATTGATATGATAAATACTGGCATCTCAGATATCAGCAAAAAAAAAAAGTGCATCCCTGAAAATGAGGTTAATACAAGATAAAACCACGCAAGACTTGCAGCTTTAGAAGTCAACTTTTCAGCTGAAGTCCTACCGTTTCTGTGCGTCTTCATGTGGCCTTTGAGGCTGCTCTTCTGATTGAAGCACCTTCCGCAGATGTGGCAGCCGTAGGGCTTCTCCCCGGTGTGAATCCGTAAGTGTCTCTCGAGGTGTCCGGCGCGTTCAAAGATCTTGCCGCAGTACGAGCAGACGAAGCACTTCTTCGGTTTGACCACCTGGAAAGACCTGCTCCTCCTCTGCTGCTGGTGATTCGCCAGGGCCTGCGGCATGCCGTGGAGGCCCGCCTCGCCTGACATGACGAGCGCATCCGAGGATCCGTAGGGCATCTGGGCGACGGCGTTGTTTTTCGGTTCACCGTATGGTTTTCCGGGAAAGGAAAAGGTGCTACAGGAAGGTTCTACGGGTGGTGAGAGAGGCTGAGCTAAACCGGGGAAGGAAGTCAGACTCTGCGATGAGCTGGGAAGAACCTCTGGGCTGCTCATCTCTGGGTTGTTTTGTAGTCCAGGCATCCACAGCTGGTTGTTGCTCTCCGCTGCAGGAAAGTTGTCTCTGAGGTCGTCTGCTTTGTCCGCTGTCTTCTCATTTCCCCCGTTAATCACTGGCTGTGTTATCATCTCCTCTGCAGGCTCTGATTTGACCTGCACAGACGTTGGACGAACGGCCTCGCTGTTTGCTTGGCCATCCTCGGCCTTCGCCTGCCCTCCATCCTCAGGGTGATGGGCATCAACTCGTGGCTTCACCTCAGGAGTCTGGTTCAGTTGGCCCACTTGGGTCTCACCTGGTCTGGACTGAAGATCTGTTCAACAGGAAAAAGAGAAGTATTTGACCCACATATAAAAAAAAACTTTTAAAACAAAAAGAATCAACCAGAGCTGCACCGATTGATCGGCTGGTTATCAGAATCAGTTGAACTGATTTCACACAAGAGTGATCAGCTGGTTCTGGTTAGGATTAGGGTTAGCTGGGTCAACTGGTTCTGATCAGACAAACACTGATAAAACCAGTAGACATCGGCAGCAGTGAGGGTGCTGACAGGAATCCATAAGCGTGATCACATCTCACCCGTGTTAGCCTCCCTCCATTGGCTTCACGTAAAAATTTCAAATTGAGTTTAAAATTCTGCTTCTCACATATAAGGCCCTTAATGGCCTAGCACTTCCTTATAGATAAACTCAGACAAAACTGAAATCATTGTCTGTGGCCCACAGAAAAAAGAGAAAGTGTTATCAGTCACCTTGAGACTCTCTCTCTAGAACATCTGTAAACATCATAGTCCATGGAGATTCATCTGTCTCACTAATTTAACACAACACAATTAAATCTTGTGCATTAGAATGGTGATTTTCTTATGTCTATATTTGATAAAATTATTAAACGGTCATAATTTAGACACTATTGTGTGCATATAAACAGCCATTAACTTTACTTTCTTCTTCTTTTATACTTTCTAAGTAATTTCTCTGAGACTGCTTTAAACTGGTTCAGGTCCCATCTCAGGGACAGGAGATACTTTGTTGAAATCGGTAAATGTGTCTCAGACCAAATGGCCATGACCTGTGGGGTTCCCCAGGGGTCAATCCTGGGACCCCTGTTGTTCAATCTGTACATGCTTCCATTAGGCCAGCTAATACACAGCTATAATGTGTCCTACCACAACTATGCAGATGATACTCAGATCTATGTGTCACTGACACCAGAAGAAATTGGGCCTGTAGATCCATTGTGCCACTGCATCGAACAGATCAGTGTGTGGATGCAAAACGACTTTCTCCAGCTAAACTCAGACGAAACTGAAATCATTGTCTGTGGCCCTCAGAAACAAAGAGAAAGTGTTATTAGTCACCTTGAGACTCTCTCTAGAACCTAAAAATCAGGTCAGAAATTTAGGGGTAATATTGGATTCAGACTTGAACTTTAACAGCCACATTAAAGCAATAACATCAGCAGCTTTTTACCATCTAAATACATTGCCAGAATCAAAGGAATAGTGTCTAAACCAGATTTAGAAAGACTGATCCATGCGTTCGTCTCCACCAGGTTAGACTACTGTAACGGCCTGCTCACTGGGCTCTAAACCAGCTGTAAGACAGCTGCAGTACATCCAGAACGCTGCTGCACGAGTCCTGACTAGAACCAGGAAATGCGACCATATTAGTCCAGTCCTGAGGTCTCTGAACTGGTCCTGACTAGGACCAGGAAATACGACCATATTAGTCCAGTCCTGAGGTCTCTGCACTGGTCCTGACTAGAACCAGGAAATACGACCATATTAGTCCAGTCCTGAGGTCTCTGGCTTCCTGTCACTCAGAGAATAGACTTCAAAACAGCTCTGCTTGTGTACAAGTCTCTTCATGGTCTAGCCCCAAAGTACATCTCGGACTCTGAGAACCTCAGGTAGTGGTCTCCTGCTGGTGCCCAGAGTCAGGACTAAACAAGGTGAAGCTGGATTTCAGTTTTATGCTCCTAAAATCTGGAACAGTCTTCCAGAAGATGTGAGACAGGCCTCAACTCTGACAATGTTCAGATCCAGGCTGAAAACAGTTCTGTTTAGATGTGAAGATGACAACAGAAGCTTGTTTTGTCCTTTCCACAAGTGAAAGATTTGACTACTTCTGAATCTGGAAACATTGCCTGAAACAACTCAGACTCCTTCGTTGGATGCATAAGAGTGGTGCTGCACGGCAGTGTCCAGACACCAGAGCACTTCTGCTTGCAAAGTCGCGTTGGAGCCAAATGCTGCTCTGAAGTCGCTATGTCTTCCCTCTGTAATGGCCGTGCTGGAAGCGGTCACTGCAGCAGCAGTTGTGGTAGTAGCAGCAGAGGTTGCACTGGTGGTTACAGCAAAGAAATTTGGCACAGTCAACTGCTTGCTTCCTTTTACCGCTGATTTGTGGTTCTCCGATAGCATATGGGATTTGACGGCCATTGTGCAAAGCTTAAAGACCTTTTTACACACGCTGCAAAATCCTTCTCCAGGTTTACCGTCAACGGGTTTCAACCAGCTTCGAAATTGTTCCTCCTCCAGCCACTTTTGCTGGAATTTGCACTTCCCCATTTCTTTGTTTCTTATGTTTCTTCGTTTCTTTCGTTTTCTTCGCAGCACGTTGCATGTTACATTTCAGGTGTTCCTTCTTCTGCTTCTTCTTCGTTTAACGGCGGTTGGCATCCAGCTTATTGGTGCATTACCGTCACCCTCTGTTCCGGAGTGTGAATCAGACAATAGACTTTGTGCACCGGCTGTAAACACTGGTTCCGTATGCTTATCACAGCAATATAATTTCCGTGCAAAATTAATGTCTATATACTAAGAATAAATCGGTAATATTATTTTTTTAATATTATTATTTTATTTTTAATGGCTCTGGTAATCGAATTTAATGCGTTTTTAATGCTATTTGTTAATTTTAACAAAATGTATTTAATGGGGACGCAGGACCACGTTAGCTTGTGTGTGCCTTATTCAAGTTCAGTCTAACATTTTTATTTTTATTTATTTTTTCATTTGAACAAAATTGCTGAGATTTGACTTCAGTTTTCAACAGACACAGCGCAGGAACAATCTTTGGATTCTCGTCCTCGGGAGAAGAGAGTTTATAAAACTGCTCCTCCCCCAAGTCAGACAGGCAAACTAAGCTGTCATCGAGGCAGTTTAAAGTCGCCATCAACCCGTTCCAAACCACATCGTTTCTCCTCTGATTACTGTGGCGCAGAGGAAGTCCCACCCAGTGACTTCTAACTGAGAAACGGAGCACGAGAATAACACATCAGGAGAAACGGCTGTCTGTTGGGAAGATGTGGAGCTTCAAATTAAGAGATGGTTTTAATCGCTCCACATCAATTTTACCCGACATCTCGACTAACTTAATTGTGATTCTGGTCAGAGGGAAGTCTCTTGTCTTTCAGTTAAATGCAATTACAGCATGTTGGCAGAGAGTCAGTGACTCCAGGTCGCCTAAACAATCTACGGACCTAATAACTCTCTCGCAGAAAACTAAATCCCCCAGCAGGCAGCTCCACAGCCAGAAGTCCTGATGCTCCAACTTATTTTTTGACATTTTACGATGTTTACATGAACGTCTTACGAAATGAAACTTCTCCAGTGTAACATTTTTCAGAGTTTTTGAGTCTTTTCGGTCTGAAACTGCTCTAGTTAAGGTCCTTAATGACATCCACTTGAACATAGATAGTGGAAACATTTCAGTCCTGGTACTACTGGATCTCAGTGCTTCATTTGACACGGTCGACCATAACATCTTACTAGACCGGCTGAAAAACTGGGTAGGGCTTTCTGGCACTGCATTAAATTGGTTTATGTCCTATCTAAAAGACAGGGACTACTTTGTGTCTATAGGTAACTATAAATCTGAGCAAACTAAAATAACTTGTGGAGTTCCCCAAGGCCCCATCTTGGGGCCACTGCTGTTCAACATCTACATGCTCCTACTTGCTCAAATTATGAAAAACAACAAAATATGTTACCACAACTATGCTGATGACACACAAATCTACATAACCATCTCACCAGGAGACTACAGTCCAATCCAAACACTGACCAGATGCATTGATCAAATTAAGAGACTGAATGTGTCAGAACTTCCTTCAGTTAAATGAAGACAAAACTGAAATAATAGTTTTTGGAGCCAAGGAAGAAAGATTAAAAGTCACCACTCACCTTCAAAGAGCGAAGTTAGAAACCAAAAACAAAGCCAGAAATCTGGGTGTTGTTATGGACTCAGACCTGAACTTCAGTAGTCAGATCAAGACAGTTGTGAAGTCAGCTTATTATCACTTAAAGAACATATCCAAGATTAAAGGAGGGATGTCTCTGCAGGATTTAGAAAAACTTGTCCATGCATTTATCTTCAGTAGACTAGACTACTGTAACGCTGTCCTGACAGGTCTCCCTAAAAAGACCATCAGACAGCTGCAGTTAGTCCAGAACGCTGCTGCTCCAGTCCTCACTAACACCAGGAAACTGGATCATATAACTCCAGTCCTCAGATCTTTACACTGGCTTCCTGTTTGTCAAATAACTTACTTCAAAATCCTGCTGTTAGTTTACAAAGCACTGAATGGTTTAGGGCCAAAATACATTCAGGATCTTCTGGTTTGTTCTGAACCCACCAGATCCCTCAGGTCATCAGGTTCAAGTCTACTTTCTGTTCTCAGAGCCAGAAATAAACACGGAGAGGCAGCGTTCAGTTTTTTAAACTCCCAGAAACCTGCAGGTCTGCTGACACTGTCAGCAGTTTTAAATCAAGGTTAAAAACTTTTCTATTTGCCACATTTTATCAGAACAGTTAACTTTTATTTCTTGCATTTTATCTACATTTTTAATTCTTTTTTAAATCAAAAACAACTGTTGATTAACTTTTTGCTTTTAATTATTTTCTTTTTATTTCCTCCTGTTTTAATGTACATTTTAATGCTCTAATGGTTCAAATGTTTTATGTAAAGCACCTTCTATACAAATAAACTTGCCTTGCCTTGAAAAGGTGCGATGGTGAAATCGTTGAATCGTTAAAGACCCAAACCACCAAGCTGAGACAGGGAGGCGTTTTTACTTACATCTCTTGTGAATCTTTCATGTGCTCATTCAGACTGCATTTCTGGTTGAACCGTCGGCCACAGATCTCGCAGAGATACGGCTTCTCGCCAGTGTGAATCCTTTTGTGCCTCTCGAGGTGCCCGGAGCGCTCGAAGCACTTGCCGCAGTACGAGCAGATGAAGCCCTTCTTAAACATCAACCTCTTCACCGTCCTCCTCCGCATGGTGTTTCTGTGCTGACCGAAAGCCCAGCATGCCCCGGCCCAGCAGGTTCTGGTGAAACCCACCAAAGCCGGAACTGCTGTGGGACATGCCCATCCCACCGTCCAAAGACGAGTCAGAAAGGCACGACAAGGAGCTCTGCCCCAGCGTCAAATAATCTGAGCTGCTGCACGCAGCCTCGTTCTGCGTCTTCGGCCTCCACTGGCCGACTTCATAGAGGAAGTCCTCTGCCACCTTGTCAGGTTGTCTTCTGGCCTCCTCGTGGCGCCTCTCCGCAGGGTCACACTTCACCTGCATGGAGAGGGAGCTCTGGCTCTCATCGGCCTTTTCAAGCAGGTTCCTCTCATCGACGACACGTCTTTGACCTTCTGTGGAAAGAACACGATAAACCTGGATGTCATAACGGAATCTGAAATATTATCATACAACATAGCTGGGAGCGGGATGAAATGGTAATGGCACAAATCAGCCATTCCCAAACTTCAGAATACCAAGGCCCAATTTGAAATGTGAAAAATCTCCACGGCCCACCAAAACCTTTAATCACAACTGTGATCAACATACAGGAGTAGAGGCTATGTTCTGATATTAATGTAAGGAGTCAACAAATAAGGTGACACTTGTCATATTAAGTTAAGATGACGGTAGAATAACACTTAACTGGTTTGTTTTGTTACTTACTAATGTTTTTAAATCATGTTGTTAATATTTTACAGTAATTAAAAACATATTTTAAAAAGATCGAGGATTTAAAACATATTTGTTTAATTTTAATGACCTTGCACGGCCCACCTGCAGTATCGCGACGGCCCACCAGGGGGCCGCGGCCCACACTTTGGGAATCACTGCCACAAATGATGTGGAGAGTGAAATAAATGATTTGTGATGAAAAATTGGGCTTTAATGAAGCCGGTTGACCCTCTAAGGCAGGGGTGTCAGACACATTTTCACTGAGGGCCCCATCAGCATCATGGTTGCCATCAATGGGCCAGATTGACAGCATGAATGTAACAAAACGCAATATAAATCAAAATAAATTAAACTACACCTTATTATAATGTTAAATAACTGTTTCTGTACTTATTATGTATTCAAGTTTCAAATATGTAACTTATTATTATATTAAACTCAGAGTTTGTGGTTGTAAGAGTATCCATTAGCTTGGTTTCAGAAGCGGAAGCGGTTGTTTTTCTTGCAGGCTAAATTTAGCATATTTAGCTCCGTGTTTGCTGTCAAAATGCCTACGTAGATTAAACTCTTTCACGACTGACACCTGCCTCATAACACAGAAGACATACTGTTATTTCACCTTGAGATACAAACTTATTTTCCCATCGTTCATGAAACTGCCTTCCTGGTGCATCAATTTTTCTCTTCTTGGACATGTTAGTTTGGGGTTAGTTTGTAAAGGTTTTTCTTAAGTCCATCAGTTCTGAAAAACCATCTTGCAAGTAGCTAACATTATCGTTGTGGGTAACGACGAAATGCATAATGGGAGATGTAGTTTATTGTCAATTTGCGCTTTAAAGCAGCGTAAGCTTATTTTAGGCCTTAAAATATTGGTTTAAAATTTAAGCCAATAATGCTCAAGCTCCCGAGGGCTACATAAAATGACGTGGGGGGCCACATTTGGCCCGCGGGCCTTGTGTTTGACACGTGCTCTAAGGTGAGTAGCATCTCACCTATTAAATTAACCCCTATTTGTTTTTTTTTGTTTTGTTTAAAAAAGAAAAGTAAAAAGTAAAACAATTGGTAAACAGAAAATGACTTGTATCCCATTTTCTTTCTGAAATAGACAAACCAAAACACAAGAAGCTACTAAACGACTCTTCTTAAATGTTTAATAGGCGAAGGCCTGAGTTCCACGAGAATAGTCTCCACTGGGCGCCAGCGACCGGTCGTCCGGGGCTTTCGCGCGTCATGCAAACGTCCGGTTTCGAAGCGACGATGCCAACTCCCGCCGACTCGGGAAGCACTGACGTAGCACCACGGGAAAGTACAAAAACAGAGACGAATATCAACAAGCTGAATGTCACGTGCAATTCCAGACTACGTTCCCGTCAATCTGGCAAAGGAAAAGATCAACACTGACTATGAGATGGGCGGTGATCCTGCCCGCTTCGACTGGAATAACCGGAGGAAAGACGCACGTCTGCAAAGCCCCGGATGAGTGCCGGTTCTGCCCCCTTTACTGGTCATATTCCACGGTGGTCCAGTCGCCCCCATTAAAGACCATGCAAACACTCCCAGTGGGATTTGGATGTGGAGAAGTTGGGCTGTTTTCTGAATCACTCTTCAGGCTCTATTACTTTGCTTCTGGAGTTGTGTTGCCTGGTTTTTAAGAATGTTTAGGCTGCTGGTAAGTGTCAAAGTAATGGACTTAATCGAAATATAACAGAAGTGTGTTAATAAAAAAATGACTAAAGCTCAAAATCCTTATAATACCTTTTTATTCTCATCCATGCAAATTCACTGGAAACACTGCACATTCTGCTCCAGCTCAAAAGATGTTGTTATTACTTTATAGAGCGTAAAGAGAAATGAACGTTAACAGTGTGGGGCTGAGTTAGTTCACTGAACAAAACAGGTGTCAAACAGTTGACCCAGGCAGAAAATGTTGTGCTGCTGGTTATGGTACATTTGTCTTTGATGACCCGAGTAAAAACCAGACAGACGTGGAAGAAAATGCAAATCTACCATTCAAATGGATGGAAGAACAGGTAAGACGACTCAGCTAATGATCAGCTCCAGGGTCATCAAAGGTTTACAGTTACCTGTAATTAACCTGTACAGTTAATTAGAAGATGCTTATGTGAATGGAAGAAGTCCCCGCGAGGTCCCATTGTTGAAAAAAAGAACGGCATGTGCCGAAGAGGTTACAGTTAACCAAAGAGCACACTGACTGAACTAAAGTGAAATGGAGCAACGATTTATGGACTGACGGAAGCAAGATTGTTCTCTTTGGGGCCACAGACAGTTTATCAGACGACCCACAAACACTGAAATGAACACTGTGAAGAAACATCCAGACTAACAAAAGATTAACATTACGGAGTGATCGGTCTGATCCCTGGACCTCAATCCAGTCGAAAATCTGTGGGGTGACATCATAAATGCTGTTTCTGAGGCAAAAGCAAGAAATCCAGAGGAAGTGTGGACTGTAGTCAAGCGGTCCTGGACTGTTCACAGGTGCCAGGTCGACTCCACGAACACAGATGTGAAGCAGCTCTCAGAACATCATTTATACAACTATTAGCTCAGTGATCCACAGCATTTAACTCGGTCCTGGAGGACCACTGTCCTGCATGTTTTACATGTTTCTGAGGCACAACACACCTGATTCAGTTGAATAGATCACCATCAGCTTGTCATCCAGGTCTGCATTAGTCTGTTAACGACCCATTCATGTGAATCAGGTGCGCTGAAGCAGGGAAACATCTAAGAATTGCAGGACAGTGGCCCTCCAGGACCGAGTTTGGACACCCCCGGCTTATGCAGTAAATGTTTCAGTTTGGAAGGAAAACTGCAGACACTGCTCATTTATCAAACAAACTATTATTTCTTCATCTTCACTTTCTGTCAAGTAATAACATTTGATGCCAACTTCATTCATGTTTTAATTTAGAATAGAATGTGCAGTGATCCCAATGCATTTGCATGTTTGGAAATAAAAGCTTTTATGAAGGAAATACTCACTTCTTTAAACGCACTGTTATTATTATTATTTTAAATGTGTGCATTTGTGTGTGCAACATGTATGTTAAAATTTGCATCTCTATTGGTCTTCTGATTTGACAAAAATATTATTGACATTTAGAGTGTGAATACATAGCATGAGGAAAATAACAGACTACCATTTATTGTGATTATTTTTTTGTTTGCTTGTTTTTGTCATATTGACATCATGCATGCAAGTTTTCAATATCTTATGCAGCCCTAACAGAGTTTTCGATTTGGTGAATCACTTCAGATACACAAATGAAAACTCTAAAGCAAAGGTTTTTTTTCCTTTGATATAAAAAATGGCACATACACATTTGTACACTCCAAACATACAGAAGAATTAAACAAAAAAAAAAAAACACAATAGTCTGAGGTTTGAACAGATCTATCACTTTTTTAAAAAAAGACCTCCTGTGTGCCACATCAGTAACTGGACATGTGTTGTGCTCACCATCTGTGCCCCGGAGTTCATCGCCGGTGGTCGCCCCGGTGGTCGCCCAGGAGTTCGCCGCGGTGGTCGCCAGGAGTCCGCCGCGGTGGTCGCCTCGGAGTTCACCCCGGAGGTCGCCCAGGAGTTCGCCGTGGAGTTCACCGCGGTGGTCGCCCCGCAGTTCGCCCAGGAGTTCGCCGCGGTGGTCGCCCCGGAGTTCGCCGCGGTGGTCGCCCAGGAGTTCGCCCCGGAGGTCGCCGTGGAGTTCACCGCGGTGGTCGCCCCGGTGGTCGCCCAGGAGTTCGCCGCGGTGGTCGCCCTGCAGTTCGCCCCGGAGTTTGCCGCGGTGGTCGCCCCGGAGTTCACCCCGGAGTTCGCCGCGGAGTTCGCCGCGATGGTCACCGCGGACTTCACCTCGGTGGTCGCCGCGGACTTCACCTCGGTGGTCTCCCCGGAGTTCACCTCGGTGGTCTCTCCGAAGTTCACCTCGGTGGTCGCCGCGGTGGTCTCCCCGGAGTTCACCTCGGTGGTCGCCCCGGAGTTCGCTCCGGTGGTCGCCGCGGTGGTCGTCGGGGCGCAGGGGCGCCACCTTCCGCGCAGCTCTCAGCTCGTTGTGCAAAACTTCGACGCTGCTCTTCAGCTTCTTGATCTCGTCGTCGCGCTGACACACTTCCATCCGCAGCACCACCATGCCATCCTCCACAACTTTGGAAATCTCCGCCACGGCCGCTTTGGACAAGGCATCAATGACGGAGGCGATCTGAGCGCGCAGAGCGACGCCGCTCAACATGATCACAAATCCACCCAGTCACAAAGGGAAACTGGAGTCTAACGCCGGGAAAGTGGCGGAACCGATCCGTGCACCGCCGCGTGCGGGCGGAAACGCTCCGATGAATGAAACGGTGACTGCTCCGAGAGCGCTGCTTCTCCCATTTGCCCCCTGTTGGTATTTCATGAACGCCTCTTTCGGCTAGCAGTAGCTAATCACTGGCAGCGTACACAAATAAACAGCCTCCCGTTTTTACGGAAGTGACGACATAAATACCGTAAAAAGTGGAAAAAAAGCGCAACTTCTGTCTGTTAGAGCCTGTGGAATCAGCGAGCAGACCCAAAGTTACTGTTACCCTGACAACCAATCCCAAATCGACCCAGAACTCCAACAGCCAATCAGAGAGGAGCGTCCCTCCTACTTCGTCTTAAACATTGATCGATCCAAGTCTGTCACGCAGCCCTTTTTTTTTAATCTTTCAATTAGATGTTTTATCTTCCTTTTTTTCTACTTTTTTTTAAGAGACAAAAAAGAGGGAGTTTTGTTATGTTTGTGGTGCATGGGGGGTGAGGGTAATGGGAGGATGGCTTTGCGACTTTGGGGTGTGTGACGGCTTTTATTTTGTTTTAATGTGCATTGTTTTTTTATCATTATTATTATTATTATTATTATATTATTTTTATTTTTATTTTTTTTATGTAAAGCACTTTGTGTTGCCTGAGGGCATGAAAAGCGCTCTATAAATAAAGTTTGATTTGATTTGATTTGATTTGATGTGTTAATATAACCAAGCAACAAGTAAAGACAGATAGAAAAAACAATTCTCTTCTTTTTACTTTTGGAGGGACCGTCACAATGAATCATCCACCTCCACCTAACTAATATGGTACACCTTCCTACTTTCCCTTTCATTCTTGCTTTTTTTTTTTTTTTTTTTTTGGTCACACACCACACTCAACTACGACGGAGTATTAGGGCCACACTGAGAAAAACAATTGTGGACAATGATTTTTTTTTTTTTTTTCATTCCTCACTTAGAGAATAAAGTCGAAAGGTCGAGAATAAAGTTGAAACGTCGAGAATAAAATCAAGATGCAGTTTCCTGAATAAAGTCGAAATGTCGAGAATAAAGTCAAAATGTCGAGAATAAAGTCCAAATGCAGTTTCCAGAATTCCAGAATCGGTATAGTTTCTTTTTCTGACTAGGTGCAATTTATGTCACAATCTCTTCAAAGTACAAATTTTTATAATACTTTTTATGTTAAAAGCACTAGACACAGACATTTGTTGGTAGAGTAACTTTTGAATAAAGCTTTAAGACAGCTTTATTGTGGAAACTGCATTTCAACTTTATTCTCGATATTTTGACTTTATTCTCTAAGTGAGGAATGGAAAAAAAAAATCATTGTCCACAGTTTTTTTCTCACTGTGGCCCTAATACTCCGTCGTATTAAACACCTTTTTAACCACCCTTTCAAACCTGCTTCCACCTGCTTCTTCACCTCTTTTCCACACTCCGTTGCTCTAGACTGTTGATCCTAGGTACTTAAAATCCTCCACCTCCTTTATCTCTGCTCCCTCCGTTCCATTTGGATCCCTCTCATTCACACACATATTCTGTCTAACCGCATCTCCTTTCCAGAGTACACCTCCAGTTCTCTAGTTCTTCTTGCAATGTCATCTGTAAACATCATAGTCCATGGAGATTCATCTGTCTCACTAATTTAACGCAACACAATTCAATCTTGTGCATTAGAATGGAGATTTTCTTCGTCTATATTTGATAAAATAATTAAAAAGTCATAATTTAGACACTATTGTGTGCATAAAAACAACCATTAATGTTACTTTCTTCTTCTTTTATACTTTCTAAGTAATTTCTCTGAGACTGCTTTAAACTGGTCCAGGTCCTATCTCAGGGACAGGAGATACTTTGTTGAAATTGGTAACTGTGTCTCAGACCAAATGGCTATGACCTGTGGGGTTCCCCAGGGGTCAATCCTGGGACCCCTATTGTTCAATCTGTACATGCTTCCATTAGGCCAGCTAATACGCAGCTTTAATGTGTCCTACCACAACTATGCAGATGATACTCAGATCTATGTGTCACTGACAGCAGGAGAACATGGGCCTGTAGATTCATTGTGTTACTGCATCGAACAGATCAGTGTGGATGCAAAATAACTTTCTCCAGCTAAACTCAGAGAAAACTGAAATCATTGTCTGTGGCCCACAGAAACAAAGAGAACGTGTTATCAGTCACCTTGACACTCTCTCTAGAACCTAAAAATCAGGTCAGAAATTTAGGGGTAATATTGGATTCAGATTTGAACTTTAACAGCCACATTAAAGCAATAACATCAGCAGCTTTTTACCATCTAAAAACATTGCCAGAATCAAAGGAATAGTGTCTAAACCAGATTTAGAAAGACTAATCCATGCGTTCGTCTCCACCAGGTTAGACTACTGTAACAGCCTGCTCACTGGGCTAAAAACCAGCTGTAAGACAGATGCAGTACATCCAGAACGCTGCTGCACGAGTCCTGACTAGAACCAGGAAATACGACCATCTTAGTCCAGTCCTGAGGTCTCTGCACGGTCCTGACTAGAACCAGGAAATATGACCATATTAGTCCAGTCCTGAGGTCTCTGCACTGGTCCTGACTAGAACCAGGAAATACGACCATATTAGTCCAGTCCTGAGGTCTCTGCACTGGTCCTGACTAGAACCAGGAGATACGACCATATTAGTCCAGTCCTGAGGTCTCTGCACTGGTCCTGACTAATACGACCATATTAGTCCAGTCCTGAGTCTCTGCACTGGTCCTGACTAGAACCAGGAAATACGACCATATTAGTCCAGTCCTGAGGTCTCTGCACTGGTCCTGACTAGAACCAGGAATATACCATATTAGTCCAGTCCTGAGGTCTCTGCACTGGTCCTGACTAAACCAGGAATACGACCATATTAGTCCAGTCCTGAGGTCTCTGCACTGGTCCTGACTAAACCAGGATACAACCATATTAGTCCAGTCCTGAGGGTCTCTGACTGGTCCTGACTAGAACCAGGAAATACGACCATATTAGTCCAGTCCCTGAGGTCTCTGCACTGGTCCTGACTAGAACCAGGAATACAACCATATTAGTCCAGTCCTGAGGTCTCTGCACTGGTCCTGACTAAAAACCAGGAAATACGACCATATTAGTCCAGTCCTGAGGTCTCTGCACTGGTCCTGACTAGAACCAGAAATACGACCATATTAGTCCAGTCCTGAGGTCTCTGCACTGGTCCTGACTAGAACCAGGAGATACGACCATATTAGTCCAGTCCTGAGGTCTCTGCACTGGTCCTGACTAGAACCAGGAGATACAACCATATTAGTCCAGTCCTGAGGTCTCTGCACTGGTCCTGACTAGAACCAGGAGATACAACCATATTAGTCCAGTCCTGAGGTCTCTGAACTGGTCCTGACTAGAACCAGGAAATACGACCATATTAGTCCAGTCCTGAGGTCTCTGCACTGGTCCTGACTAGAACCAGGAGATACAACCATATTAGTCCAGTCCTGAGGTCTCTGCACTGGTCCTGACTAAAACCAGGAGATACAACCATATTAGTCCAGTCCTGAGGTCTCTGAACTGGTCCCTGACTAGAACCAGGAAATACGACCATATTAGTCCAGTCCTGAGGTCTCTGCACTGGTCCTGACTAGAACCAGGAATACGACCATATTAGTCCAGTCCTGAGGTCTCTGCACTGGTCCTGACTAGAACCAGGAAATACGACCATATTAGTCCAGTCCTGAGGTCTCTGCACTGGTCCTGACTAGAACCAGGAAATCAACCATATTAGTCCAGTCCTGAGGTCTCTGCACTGGTCCTGACTAGACTAGAACCAAGAAATATGACCATATTAGTCCAGTCCTGAGGTCTCTGCACTGGTCCTGACTAGAACCAGGAGATACAACCATATTAGTCCAGTCCTGAGGTCCTGAACTGGTCCTGACTAGAACCAGGAAATACGACCATATTAGTCCAGTCCTGAGGTCTCTGCACTGGTCCTGACTAGAAACCAGGAAATCGACCATATTAGTCCAGTCCTGAGGTCTCTGCACTGGTCCTGACTAAAACCAGGAGATACGACCATATTAGTCCAGTCCTGAGGTCTCTGCACTGGTCCTGACTAGAACCAGGAATACGACCATATTAGTCCAGTCCTGAGTTCTCTGCACTGGTCCTGACTAGAACCAGGAAATACGACCATATTAGTCCAGTTCTGAGTCTCTGCACTGGTCCTGACTAGAACCAGGAAATACGACCATATTAGTCCAGTCCTGAGGTCTCTGCACTGGTCCTGAATAACCAGGAAATACGACCAGTCCAGTCCTGCAGGTCCTGACTAGACAGGACTGGTCCGGTCTGACTACTAAACCAAGAAATACGACCATATTAGTCCAGTCCTGAGGTCTCTGCACTGGTCCTGACTAGAACCAGGAAATACGACCATATTAGTCCAGTCCTGAGGTCTCTGCACCGATCCTGACTAGAACCAGGAAATACGACTATATTAGTCCAGTCCTGAGGTCTCTGCACCGATCCTGACTAGAACCAGGAAATATGACCATATTAGTCCAGTCCTGAGGTCTCTGCACTGGTCCTGACTAGAACCAGGAAATACAACCATATTAGTCCAGTCCTGAGGTCTCTGCACTGGTCCTGACTAGAACCAAGAAATATGACCATATTAGTCCAGTCCTGAGGTCTCTGCACTGGTCCTGACTAGAACCAGGAGATACAACCATATTAGTCCAGTCCTGAGGTCTCTGAGGTCTGACTGACCAGAATACGACCATGTCAGTCTGAGGTCTCTGCACTGGTCCTGACTAGAACCAGGAAATACGACCATATTAGTCCAGTCCTGAGGTCTCTGCACTGGTCCTGACTAGAACCAGGAAATACGACCATATTAGTCCAGTCCTGAGGTCTCTGCACTAATACGACCATATTAGTCCAGTCCTGAGGTCTCTGCACTGGTCCTGACTAGAACCAGGAAATACGACCATATTAGTCCAGTCCTGAGGTCTCTGCACTGGTCCTGACTAGAACCAGGAAATACGACCATATTAGTCCAGTCCTGAGGTCTCTGCACTGGTCCTGACTAGAACCAGGAAATACGACCATATTAGTCCAGTCCTGAGGTCTCTGCACTGGTCCTGACTAGAACCAGGAAATACGACTATATTAGTCCAGTCCTGAGGTCTCTGCACCGGTCCTGACTAAAACCAAGAAATACGACCATATTAGTCCAGTCCTGAGGTCTCTGCACTGGTCCTGACTAGAACCAGGAAATACGACCATATTAGTCCAGTCCTGAGGTCTCTGCACCGATCCTGACTAGAACCAGGAAATACGACTATATTAGTCCAGTCCTGAGGTCTCTGCACCGATCCTGACTAGAACCAGGAAATATGACCATATTAGTCCAGTCCTGAGGTCTCTGCACCGGTCCTGACTAAAACCAAGAAATACGACCATATTAGTCCAGTCCTGAGGTCTCTGCACTGGTCCTGACTAGAACCAGGAAATACGACCATATTAGTCCAGTCCTGAGGTCTCTGCACCGATCCTGACTAGAACCAGGAAATACGACTATATTAGTCCAGTCCTGAGGTCTCTGCACCGATCCTGACTAGAACCAGGAAATATGACCATATTAGTCCAGTCCTGAGGTCTCTGCACTGGTCCTGACTAGAACCAGGAGATATGACCATATTAGTCCAGTCCTGAGGTCTCTGGCTTCCTGTCAATCAGAGAATAGACTTTAAAACAGCTCTACTTGTGTTCAAGTCTCTTCATGGCCCCAAAGTCCATCTCTGACATGTTAGATCCATATGAACCAACCTGGACTCTGAGAACCTCAGGTAGTGGTCTCCTGCTGGTGTCCAGAGTCAGGACTAAACAAGGTGAAGCTGCATTTCAGTTTTATGCTCCTAAAATCTGGAACCAGTCTTCCAGAAGATGTGAGACAGACCTGAACTCTGACAATGTTCAGATCCAGGCTGAAAACAGTTCTGTTTAGATGTGAAGACGATGACTGGAAGGATTTTATCTGCACTCTTCATTTTTAATTTAATTTATTTTTCTTAATAATGGTACAAATAAATCCTAAGCAGCATGCATTAAATTCAAAATATGCAGAAAAAAAGGAGATAAATACATATTTACAAAATACAAGTCTATGAGGGGACTTGCACTGCCTGTCCAAAAAAAAAAAGACACACACTGTAACATTCAATTGGACTTTGATTACGGCACACATTCGCCATGGTATCATTTTGAGAGGTTTCTGCAATGTCACAAACATTTATTTTCGTCCAGAATCGCATTAGTTTTACGCCAAGATCTTATATTGATGATGGGAGAGTCGGACCACTGTATAAAGTCTTCTGCAGCACATCCCAAAGATTCTCCATGTTGTTCAGGTGTTGCCAATCCATGTGCAGAAACAATGTCTCATGCTCCCTGAACCAGTCTTTCACAATATGAGCCCTTTGAATCTTGGCATCGTCATCTTGGAATATGCCCGTGCCATCAGGGAAGAAAAAAAGTCCATTAATGGAATAACCTGGTCATTTAGTATATTCAGGAAGTCAGCTGACATCATTCTTTGGCCTCTGCCCCCACAGGCTTGTATGGTAGGCACTAGGCATGATGTCATCACTTCATCCACCTCTCCCTCTGATGCTCAATTCAATTCAATTCAATTCAGTTTTATTTGTATAGCGTCTGTTACAATATCAATTGTCTCTTGGCGCTTTACAGAGACCCAGAGCATGACCCCCGAGCAAATATCATTAACTAAAATTATAATATTAAATCCAAATCAAGAATAATGGCAAGTAAAAACTCCCACAGCAGGAGAAAAAAATATTTAAACCAAACAGCGGCAAGGAAAAACTCCACTTTAAGAGAAAGAAACCTCGAGGACCTGGATCATATGGGGGGACCTTCCTGATGAAGACCAGCTGGGTAAAGAAAGAAAAAGAGAGGAGAGACAGGACAGAGAGAGGATGGAGGACAGAGAGAGGAGAGCACACAATGACTGAATGAAATGACTACATAAACAGATGCAAGGTAGCAGCACTGAGGTGAGATGGTCAGAGGACTAGATCACCAGTCACCACGCCACCTGAACACATCTACACACACAGGTGGAGGTAAACGCTGGGATGGACAGAGGAGGGAACTGCAAGTCAGCATGAAACTCAGGAAACTCTGGCCTGCAAACAACCAGAAAGAAAAGAGGAAAAAAAGAGGGGCAAAACAGCACAACAAACTACAGGAAAGAAAATGGAGCACAGTTACATTAACAAGGTGCTCATGATTAACTATGGAATGAGCTGGAGGAGGAGGAGGAGGGAGGAGGAAAGATTCCTGTGAAAGAAGCTGTGATTAAGATGAGCCTATAGTCTTAGCTCCTATAACTACTGCTATAACTATTAGCCCCTACACACTATTATTTAGACTAACTGTAGGCTTTACTAAACAGAAATTTTTTCAATTTAGTTTTAAAGATGGAGGTGGTGTCAGCCTCCTGAACCCAAATTGGTAGCTGGTTCTATAACAAAGGTCCCTGGTAGCAGAAGGCCCATCCTCGAAATCTATTTTTAGATATTCTAGGAACAACTAGTAAATAGGGACTGCACTTATACACCGCTTTATCCACACCATCAAGGTGCCCTCAAAGTGGTTTACGATGGACTCTCATTCACCCATTCACACACCAGTGGGCAGCTGCTGCCAGACCCACTGGGGGCAAGTTAGGGTTCAGTGTCTTGCCCAAGGACACTTTGACATGTGGTCAGTTGGAGCTAGGATCGAACCGCCAACCTTACAGGGAGTGGACGACCCTCTCTACCAACTGAGCTACAGCCATTCACTAATTATCTGATGGGAGGTTCTTACCTGTTTGCTTAGTTAAATTAAGGTGGTGGCTCTTTTTTCTGAATGGGTAGTGTATGACTAAAGCGACAGTAGAAGTGGGGGTATCTGCTAATACAGAGAAGCCATTTTCCTGGTTGCTCCCACATTTTCTGAATTCAAATTTATAACACATTGTACAGAAACCACAAATTATCAGGGATTAATCTGACCCAGTACTAACTGGAAATGTCTCGCACAACAGTAAATCTATTTGAAGAAGCTCTCAGGCCCAAGATAAGGCCCAAGGATAAAGTTGTGATAAGGAAGAACCTAATGAGCAAGAACATGTCCCAAATAAAACCCAGGCGATTTCCACAGGCTATGCAAGATTATTTACCAAAAAATGAAAAAAAAAAATTAAAACATTCTTTTGGGGCATAATATACAACCTCTTCTTCTTCACTGTTGGCCTTTGTTTCCTGTCAGATTTGCTTAAAGCCACTCTATGTAGCAATACCACTTCTGACCACATGGAGGCAACACATCTAAGAAAGATAGACGTCAACCCCTAAAGTAAGACCCTATGAAGCTCAGTTCTCATGGATCAAAGTAGTACTACTAAAGGTGCTGTAGCACTTTTGTTAACACAGGAGATCTGTATGCAGTCAAGTGGTCAGAAGACATATTCTTACTTAGAATTACTTTTTAATTTTTATTTTGATGACTTAAGCCAGGGGTGTCAGACTCATTTTCACTGAGGGCCACATCAGCATCATGGTTGCCGTCGAAGGGCCAGATGGACAGCATGAACGTAACAAAATGCAATGTAAGTCAAAATAAATTAGACTACACCTTATTTTATTGTTAAATAACTGTTTCTGTATTTATTATGTATTAAAATTTCAAATATTTAACTCATTATTATATTTAACTCAGGGTTTGTGGTCGTAAACCTACTCTCGCACAGGTGATGTTTACAGAGTACGTTGCTATGGTAACGGACTCTGCTGCTCTTTCTGCAGGCCTTGTGTTTGACACATGTGACTTAAGCAGTAAATTTAGTGGCTGGCACGCCTGGAGAGGAGACGACAGGGGATTACATCCCTCCACTGTCCCTTCTTGTCCATCCACCTGGGTATAGGGGCTCAACTCTCTGTAGGTTAGGATGGGGTGGGCTCCTCGTGGGGGTCCGACAGTGATGTTGTTACTGGAAGTAGTTTGCTGTGGTGGTGGGGTCGCCGCAAGCACGCTCCCCCTCATGGCACTTCAGCACCTGCTCCATCAGGGTGTTTGCCAACTGGATCCCAATAAGACATGGTGATCCCTGCAGGTGGGGGTGGGGTAGGTTTTGCAGTGGTTGTGAGGTCCTCCCTGTGCGGTCTGGGGCCTTCTTTCTGCTCTGTGCCCTCCAGGGCTGGGGGGCACACCCTTTGCTCTCTGTGGGGTGGTGGTGTGGACGTATGAGATGGGAGCTGGGCTCCTCAGGCTCTTGTGTGCATCACAACACTAACATATTTATATATACCACAGCCCACCGCGACGCTACACACACACTGATCACTGCCCGTCTTGTGTCTTTGTCTGTCCTTTCGTACTTTACTGTAGATGATTTCAGTCCTCTCTGACAGGATCAAGGTTTCAGGTGTTAATGAAGTACGTTAGATCAGACTGTCAAAGAGAGCTGGTGGAGGACACAATCACTGTCAAACTCACTCACGCACAGGAAAACTAACATCTGCATTTCTAAAACTGCATATTAATGAAACAAAAACAAAAAGAGAACGTTTTGCCAAACTATGAAACTACCCAATTTATATACTGTAAATGCATAGTTGTTAGGAAGAAAAAAAAAAGGGACAGGGAAAGCTGTTTAATTCTACCAAAAATACCTTTATTAATTCAGGAAAATAACTGCAAACCACATCCCACAGACATTAGAAACAGCGTGGCTGTGTAGAGTAAGAGTCCACGTACTAAACTGGCCTGCCCGCAGTCCAGATTCATCTCCTGCTGAAAGCACTGAGAGGCATTATGAGAAAACAAAAGACTACAAAGTGTTGAGCAGGTGAAATCCTGGACCAAACAGGAATGTAAAACTGCTAAAACAATCAATATAAATACATGAGTTGATCTTCTAAATTAATTACAGCTTAGAGAGTTAAAAAAAAAAAAAAAAAAAGAAAAGAAAGAAAGAAATAATTCAACAGTGCTAAACATCCCACCGTCAGTAAATCAGGTTTTTTTTTTTCTGTTTATTGCATTCAGTGAACAAGGACAGTGGTTTGTGCAAATGTTCGCACTCTTGCAGTGCAGCTTTGGAAGCATTATCTTCCCTGCCGGTGGATCTCTTGATGTATTTTGAGGTTTCCCAGCACGGTGAAGCTCTTACCACACTGCTTGCAGGCGTACGGCTTCAGGCCGCTGTGGAAGCGCTCGTGCCTCAGGCAGTTGTCCTGCCGCGAGAACATCTTGCCGCAGATCTTGCAGCTGAAAGGCCTCTCTCCCGTGTGCACGCTCTGGTGCGTTTTCAGCCGGGTCTTCTGGGTGAAACACTTCCCGCATTCGAGACACCTGAAGGGTTTGACGGCCTGGTGGGTGACCTTGTGCTCCTCCAGCTGAGACAAGCGGGTGAAACTCATTTTGCACAGGCAGCACATGAACAGTTTCTGGTTCGTCCTCCAAACGCCCATCAGCCTTTTTGATCTAAAGCTGCTTCTGCTGTAAAATTTATCTTCAGCATTTGGTCCAGATGTGCCCGCCACGGACCTCAGCACATGAGGCAGCGCCGCTGACGACCCGGCCTGCTGGGAAGCGCAGTGCATGCCGTGATCCTCTATAACTGGAGCGAACTGTTGAGCGTGAACGAACTCTGAAGGAGTGCTCTCAGCGCACGCCGGCTGCATCTGTACCTCCAGTTTTACCGGAACAGCTGAGCATTTATCTGCCATTTCTTCTGCTGCATCCAATAAAGGACTGAAGGAACTTTCAGAGTTGATGCGAGTGGAAAGTTGCTCCGCGTGGAAGGGGAAAACCTGCACGCTCTGCTGCATCAAAACAGAGCTTTTCTCCAGCATGCTGCAAGCCGGAGCGGGCCACGCCGAGTCCCCACGCTCTCCTGCGTCAGAGCCAACAGCTGCGGTCGCTGCGCCGTCTGTTGCTTCAGAGGCAGGAAGTTCAACGTCTGGCTCTTGTTTGACAACTGGCCTCGTGTCATGGCTCTCATTGGTTCCAGTCGGAGGCTCGCAGAGTGAATCCACGGGGTTTGGTTCAGAATAAACGGAGCACATTTCTTGACGCTCTTTTGTATCTGCAATCGAAAAGAGAGACGCTTGCATGTACGTGTAAATTTAACAAATACAAGAATGCTGATCTTAACTGGAATGATGGATAAATCAGTGTTTCTATATTAGCAAATTTATAGCACCTTAAAAAAAAAATCAATCAACACAGTTAATTGACAAAAAAAAAAAAGATAATTCCCTTGGTGAACTGTTGTTTATCCTTTTCACTTGGATTCAGACACAGACACACACAAAATCAAATTGGAATATATGAGAATTACAACAATTGTATGATCTTTTAGTAGAATATTCAAACGATGTACAGATCTGAGAACTTCATTGCCAGTTAGTTGGTTGAGTATCAAGGTATGAACCAAACAGAAAGAAACTGCATGGAGCCACTGTCCTGACGACTTTAAATGTGCCCCAACTCCAGCTACTTTCAAAGTTAAACTGAAAACGAGGCTTCTTTCCCTCTACATCTGTTTCAGTTTATTTTCTGCTGAGCTATGACTGACCTATATTGTTCCCTTTTCTTTCTGATCTTATTTTTTTTTTTTTTTTACTATTTGTGTTTTTATTTATGCATTTGAGCTGTCCTTTCTGTTTTATCTTAACGGGTTTTAGTCCTGCTTTTGTTGTTTCTAATGCGGTGATGCATTACTTTGCCTATGTAAAGCCCTCAGAGCTGCCTCAGGTAGAAATGTGCAATATGGTGGCCTTGCATATATCCATCAATAAACAAAAATGCAAAGAAACTGTGATTGAAACAGCTAAACTGATAAAGCCTGTTGCACTGAGGAAAAGATAGGAAGCAGAGGTTAAAATGTTGAAGTTCTCTTTGGGAGTGACGAGGATGGATTAGGATCAGGAATGAGAACGTCAGAGAGACAGTGCATGTTAGAGAAAGCCAGAGACGCCAGAGTGAGATGGTTTGGACATGTACAGAGGAGGGATGGTGATATATCGGTTGAAGGATGATGGGGTTGGAACTGCCAGGCAGGAGACTGAGAGGAAGACCAAAGAGGAGATTTATGGATGTAATGAAAGAGGACACAAAGTCGGTTGGTGTGACAGAAGAGGATGCAGAGGACAGAGTTAGATGGAGGTGGATGATTCACTCTGGTGACCCCTGAAGGAAAAGCCAAAAGTAAAAGAAGAAGATTCATGTGTTGATTAAACACAATCACTTCTATTCCTATAAAATTGAAGTAAGCAGGTAAAATATAATTTCACTTTTTTTTAACTTTTGGGTTAAATTATATAGATAAACGATCTGTTCTTTTAATAAAACTACATAACAAAAGGCTACCTGACAACATTGATTGAATGACAATTACATGTATTGATGTCTGACAGTATCAAGGCTACTGGATCATTTATCATTAAATCAATGCATCGCTGTAGATCAATGGATCACTACATCCCTACTAACAGGCTGTCTTCACTTCACACATAAGACGAATTGAGCAGGAGATCATCACAAATCTTTCACGAGGTTGACTGATATTCTACCAGCAACGAGACTCCGTTTATAAAACAGGCGACTCTGAACTTGGGTTTTTTTGAATGAAGTTCGCCGTGACAGGTCTCTGTACACTGACGAGGAGGTCAACTTCTCACCGCTCCACTGGGCCTGAGTCCCACTCGCTGTCAGCTCCTGCTCCTCCTCCGTCGCCCGGCCAGCGGCGGCGGCTCGTTGGGCTTTGCGGAGCTCAGCCTCCATCATCTTCAGGCTCCTCCGCAGCTCCTGGATCTCGCCGTCCCTCCGGCGCACCTCCAGGCGCAGAACCACGCTCCCCTCCTCCGCCAGCTTCGTTATCTCCGCCACCGCGGCTTTCGCCAGCACATTCATGATGGCTGCGACCTGCGTACCGAAGGAGGAGGGAAAAGACATCCCACCGGCAGTTTGAGACGACAGTGGAGGAGGACGTTACCGAGTTCAAAGACCGGAGCCTCTGAGGAGGCGCAGCAGACCCAGCTGTTTTATTTAAGTTCCTGAAACGATCGAGGCGGATGTGACGTAGCTATGACGAGGGACAATTAAAAAAAAAAAAAAAAACGTATAATAAATACGAATGAAAATTTATTATCGTGTCCCAACCAAGAAATACGAAGAGCAAAGTCGTATTTCCTGTTTTAACAGCGAATCTTTTATATGTTATAAAAAACCCGAAAGTTACAAGGATTCAATTCAATTCAGGTCAATTAATGTAAAAGGAAAACATTTTGTAGCAATGAAAAAAAAAATAGCCGGAAGCCTTAGCCTCTTTACTTTAAGTTACAAGAGTTTGAAGGCTTTTATTCTTTAATTTTTATTTTATTTTAGTTTTTGGCTGACCATCAATTGTTTGCAGTATCTGCTTCCTTCCCTCAAGACACAGTGAAGATAAGGAGCTTATTTACAATACTTCGGAAAGTAAGTCACAGTTTCGCTACAGGACGTTTTTTTTTCTCTTATGGAAAGGTTGGTGTAGTTAGCTGGCTAGTCTTTGAATCAAATGTTTACTTACAGGTAAAATAGGTGTCTAACAACCTCTTTAAATGCACCAGAATGCAGGAAATGGCAGCTACTTAGTTAAATATTTAGAGGGAGGACCCCCAGACTACCCAGATCACCCGCCAGTGTGACCCCTCAACCCACCCACATACATGACAGATGTTACCAACAGCCAGGGTGTTGCTGTATCCATCTACACTACAAACAAAAAGTTAAGGATATTTTGAAATTTGTTGATATTTTATGCTATTTTCGTGAATTGGCCTAATTTTCTCTGTTTTCATGAAATGTCTTGTTTGTCCAGTCCATATTTTTGTGTTTGACTCAGTTCCACTTGATTGATCCCAGCCAGATTGAGCTTTATCCTGGTACTCACATTTGGCTATTTAAAGAGCCTGTTCATTTGGGTGATTTGTTAATTTTGTAAGGTGGCTGAAACGAAAACGAAAATCTTCTTGCTTATTGTTGTTGTCTTGCTAATGTTGTGTGAAGGTTGTGGAGCTCCTCGACGTCATCTGGATGCTCCGGAGTTGGCTAGAGCAGTCCAGCTCCTTGAGGATGGGGTACGGCAAGTTGAGGTGGCCAGGCGGTTCGGTGTAAGCCAGAGTGTGGTGTCACGTCTGTACCAACGCTTCCAGGAGACCGGGCTGTATCAGGACAGACCACGTTCGGGCCGCCCTCGGGCCTTAACAGACCACCTGCACCAACCTTGCTCTGTGGATTGGGGCGTTGTCGTCCATTAGCAGAAAATCCGGACCCACAGCACCGGCATAGGCACAAACAATGGGAAGAATAATGTCATCACGATACACCCGGGCATTAATCCCACCTTGCTGGAACACGTGCTGGAACATACTGATCCCTGCCCACACCATAACAGATGGGCCACCGAAACGGTCGTGCTCAACAATGGCACACTCTGCAAAGCGTTCCCCACGGGCCCTCCATACTCTCTGGCGTCTATCGTTGGTGGAAACACAAAACCTGGACTCGTCTGAGAAGAGTACACATGTCCAGGCCTCGATATTCCAGTTCACGTGTTCACGAAAAAAGGCCAACCTTGCCTGACGGTGTCTAGGGGTCAATCGTGGGGTCACAGCTGGACGTCTGGCATTCAGGCCATCAGCATTCAGTCGGTTCCTCACAGTCTGAACACTGACACGGACACCAGTGGCATTTTGAAGATTTTTTCTGAGAGTAATTGCCGTGTCGAAGCGGTTTCGTGGAGCATGTGTCCTCAAATAACGGTCCTGGTGGTCTGTTAAGGCCCGAGGGCGGCCCGAACGTGGTCTGTCCTGATACAGCCCGGTCTCCTGGAAGCGTTGGTACAGACGTGACACAACACTCTGGCTTACACCGAACTGCCTGGCCACCTCCGAAGCATCCAGATGACGTCGAGGAGCTCCACAACCTTCACACAACATTAGCAAGACAACAACAATAAGCAAGAAGATTTTCGTTTTCGTTTCAGCCACCTTACAAAATTAACAAATCACCCAAATGAACAGGCTCTTTAAATAGCCAAATGTGAGTACCAGGATAAAGCTCAATCTGGCTGGGATCAATCAAGTGGAACTGAGTCAAACACAAAAATATGGACTGGACAAACAAGACATTTCATGAAAACAGAGAAAATTAGGCCAATTCACGAAAATAGCATAAAATATCAACAAATTTCATAATATCCTTAACTTTTTGTTTGTAGTGTATGTCTCCACACCTACACCTAAACCATATAACTCCAGAGCAAGCGAAAGGCTCCAGCCCCCTTTGAGAGCAAAGCAGGATGAAGTGGATATAAAACAATGATATAATTTGAATGTCTTCCACTGATCAGTAATAATGTGCACTTATTCTGAGCTGGACTTGCAGATATTTTATACACAGCAAATCTTTTGTATTCTTTCTTATTTAAGTTTTTGCATGCCGTGATGCATCTAAACCCATTTAACCAGTATGAGTGAGCGAACCTGATGATTCCCTGACTTTGACCCAGTGTGAGTCATCTGAGCTTCTAATCAAAGTTTAGTAATCACCTAAAATTCAAGTTTAATGTTTGGAATGTTAGAATAAAAATAGTAAGAATCTCTCTTTTTTAGCACCATCTTTATTTTTCATGTGATAAATGTTCCAAAAAAGATAATGCAAATAAGGATTTGAGTTGACAAGAATAAAATAATAACACTTAGCGACTCTAAAAACAATTTTTTTATTCACTTTATGCAAAGATACCACATTATGCAAAAAAGACAGCTGCAGACTTTAAAAGTCACTAATGATACATCCATCCATCCATCCATCCATTAACCCCCCGCTTGATCCGAAGTCGGGTCGCAGGGGCAGCAGCTTCAGCTAAGAGGCCCAGACCTCCCTCCCCTCAGCCGCCTCCACCAACTCCTCTGGGAGAATCCCGAGGTGCTCCCAGGCCAGCTGAGAGATATAATTTCTCCAGCGGGTCCTGGGTCTTCCCCGTGGTCTTCTCCCAGTTGGACATGCCTGAAACACCTCCCCAGGGAGGCGTCTGGGGGACATCCTAACCAGATGCCTGGACCACCTCAGCTGGCTCCTCTCGATGTGAAGGAGCAGCGGCTCTACTCTGAGTCTCTCCCGAATGACTGAACTTCAAGGGAGAGTCCAGCCACCCTGCGGAGAAAACTAATTTCCGCCGCTTGTATCTGCGATCTCATTCTTTCGGTCACTACCCACAGTTCATGACCATAGGTGAGGGTTGGAACAAAGATCGACCGGTAAACAGAGAGCCTTGCCTTTTGGCTCAGCTCTCTCTTCACCACAACGGACCGGTACAGAGCCTGCACCACAGCAGACGCCGCACCAATCCGTCTGTCGATCTCCCAATCCTTTCTCCCATCACTCGTGAACAAGACCCCAAGATACTTAAACTCCTCCACTTGAGGCAGAACCTCACTCCCGACCTGGAGGAGGCATTCTACCCTTTTCCGACTGAGGACCATAGTGTCAGATTTGGAGGTGCTGATTCTCATCCCTGCCGCTTCACACTCGGCTGCGAACCGCTCCAGCGAGAGCTGCAGATCCCCACTCGATGGCGCCAACAGGACCACGTCATCTGCAAACAGCAGAGACGAGATCCCGACACCACCGAACCGGAACCCCTCGGCTCCTTGGCTGCGCCTAGAAATTCTGTCCATAAACGTTATGAACAGAACCGGTGACAAAGGGCAGCCGTGGCGGAGTCCAACTCCCACCGAAAACGAATCCGACTTACAACCGGCAATGTGGACCAAGCCCCCACTCCATTTGTACAGGGACTGGACAGCCCGTAACAACGGGCCCAGCACCCCATACTCCTGGAGCACCCCCCACAGGACCCCCCGAGGGACACGGTCAAATGCCTTCTCCAAGTCCACAAAACACATGTGGACTGGTTGGGCAAATTCCCATGTTCCCTCCAGGACCCTAGTGAGGGTATAGAGCTGGTCCAGTGTTCCACGACCAGGACGGAACCCGCATTGTTCCTCCTGAATCCAGGATTCGACAATCGATCGAACTCTCTTCTCCAGCACCCCTGCATAGACCTTACCAGGGAGGCTGAGGAGTGTGATTCCCCTGTAATTGGAACACACCCTCCGGTCCCCCTTCTTAAAAAGGGGAACCACCTCGGTCTGCCAATCCAGAGGTACTGCCCCCGATTTCCATGCAATGTTGCAGAGACGTGTCAACCAAGACAGTCCTACAACATCCAGAGCCTTCAGGAAATCAGGGCGGATCTCGTCCACCCCCGGAGCCCGGCCACTGTGCAGCTTCTTAACTACCTCAGTGACCTCAGCTCCAGTAATGGACGAGTCCACCCCCAAGTCCACAGGCTCAGCATCCTCAACGGAAGACATGTTGGTGGGATTGAGAAGGTCCTCGAAGTATTCCTTCCACCGCCGAACGACATCTCCGGTCGAGGTCAGCAGCACCCCATCCCCACTATACACAGTGTTGGTGAAGCACTGCTTTCCCCGCCTGAGCCGTCCGACAGTTTGCCAGAATCTCCGAAGAGCTGATCGAAAGTCTTTTTCCATGGCCTCACCGAACTCCTCCCACACCCGAGTTTTCGCCTCAGAGACCAACTAATGATACATTTTATCATCAACCTCAAAGGACATTCTTGCCAGCCTGTTTGTTATCGATAAATCGTTTATGTACACATACTTTGTATGATTAAAAAGTATTTAATGATCAGCCAACCAGCGCAATCAGAGTGAGAAAGACTCAAATTTAGTTTTTAAAAGCATTTTTAAAAGACTGAGGTGCTTTACACAACAAGAGAATGGAAGATATGAAAAAACTATTCAAACTATATGTTTTAAGAAAAATGTAGGTTCTTCATATCGTTAGTTATGTTGGAGCAGCACTTCACCTTTAATCCCAACATAATATTTACTTTCAGTTTATATTTGATTGACCTTAATATCATGTAGAATTTCCAAAGCCATTAATTTCTTAACTCCCTCATGTGGCATCCTGGTGCCGCTGGACTTTAGATATTGACCGCATGAATGAAATTTCCCAATAATGAGTCTGGCAAAGGACCTCTGGGATCAAGCCAAGTTACCTCCTAATTCTCTTCCTCTCATATTATTTCCTAAATGTTCATAAAAGAGAGTAAAAGTACTATTTAAAAAAAAAAAAAGAGAAGAACTTGATAATTATCATGACTTCAGATCAAGTTTGTGCCCAACATAGAGCCACCTATAACTTATATTCATTACTGATGTTATTTATAATGAAATAAAATCTTCAGTCTACACAAGAAAAAATATCTTTTTCTGCTACATTTATATATATATAAAAAAGTTTGTCCAGCTAGACTGGTTTCAACCAAAACATTGTACAAACCTTAAAAAAAGAAAAAAAAACTCTACTTCACTTCCTCAGTCCTTCTACATCCGCCTCTCCTTCTCGGACCCGCTCTTTTTCCCGCCTCATGGTTGCTATGGCGACAGCCTCGTCGAAGCACATGCTGAGGGGACTGTTTCTGTTCGTGTCCCTCGTGGTCAGGGCGCCGTCAGGCCCCATCCCTCCTCCTCTCCCTGCTGGGTGTGGGCCTCTCCTTTCTCTCGTCGTCTCCGTCGTCCACCTGTTCACCTGCTTTGTCCTGCTCCGTCTGGAGGCTCCGCCCATTGTCTCTACCTGTTTCTGCTTCCCTCAGCTCTCGTTGCTGCTGCTGACGGAGGTGCCGGGCGGCGGCTTTGCAGTGCTGCGGCTTCGGGGGCACGACCGGCACCGCTTTGACTTGGTAAACCTTCGGTTGTTTGGAGGCGACCAGCTTCCTGCCGACTCCTTCCAAAGAGCCGTCGCTGGTCCTCCGACTTTCTGCTCCCTCTCACTTCCTTCACGTCGGATCTGATTACTGCTGGCTCTTTACCTCCGCCTGGCTGCGTTCTGCTTCGCTCATCAGCTCTCTCTTTGTCATCCTTCCCTTTTTCTGTTTCTTTTGAAACCCCTTCTTCTCTGTTGTGATGCCGTGCTTCTTCTCTGGAGGCACATTTCTCCCGGCATGTTCTATCTGACTCAGCTCCCGTTGGTAAGTTAGTCTCATCTTCCTCAGACTCCTGCTGCATCTCTGAGTCTGTACATTTCCCTACAGTGGTCTCCAATAACTCCCCCTCTTCTCTAACCCCTGCCTTCGAATCACCAACTTCCACCGTTTTCTCTCCTGAAGAGCTTGCCGTCTGCTTTTCCTCCTCTCCGTTTTTTACCACATCTGCCTGAGCAGAAACAGTTGCCCTCTCAGACTGTTCACTCTCCTCATCCTCTATCACCTCACATATAACATCCTCAAGATCATTCCAGATGTCAGGGTTTGTGCTGCAGTTTACACCATCCTCCTCATCATATTTTTTCTCTACTGTTCTTTCAACATCTCCCTCATTGCCTTTGTCATACAGGTTTTCATTAACATTTTTTTGAAATGGCTCTTCTCTCTCTGTTGCAGGTCCTTTAACGCAGCCGCTCGGATGTCTTTCTGGTGTTACTGAAGTGTCTTTGAACTCCTCGAATGAAATGTCTGCAGTCTCCTGCGTGATGTAACGAGTCTCTTGAGGCGGACAATCACTGTCAGAAATGTCATCATTGTCGTCACTGCTCAGCGTTTGAGCCTCCATGTTGGAAACGGTCTGCGGCTCTAAAGCTGAAGACGTTGCACTTTGACCGTCTTTGGCGATGCTCAGGTATTCCTCTCTTTCTCCGCTGCAATGACACATCAGAAGAAGTTAGGACATATGCAGCATAGGTAAGCATGAAGAAATATATATTAAAGATCCAACAAAGCCCTCAGCCGAAGTCAGCTGTCTAATTTAATAGAACATGTTTATTCTGTTTGGAAACATTTTTAAAGAACGTGCAGTGGGACAAATCAGCTATTCTTTTCTAGTTTGTTCCAAAACCCCGGTTAAGTTGACTTTTTGGATTTTCAGGCAATTTATTTCTATTTTTACTTGTTAGTATTAGTAACAGAAAAGTAATCCGTAACATCTAATTCAATCTTTATTTTATTTTATTTTTTCAGGGACAAAAAATCCCATATCAGAATATTGCAAACTTTTAAAATAAGCAGTAGCTGCTGTGGTAACAGTTGATGATTACAGGACAACTGTAGTACTTCTATTAACGTCGAGGTTTTAATTCTTACTTTGTATTGTCTCAGCACCAGATCACTGAGGTAGTTTTAACGTTTTTAAAAACCAAAAAAAGACACTGCTCACATGAATGAGTAGCTGTTTCTGCCTCCGTAGAAGAAACATGGCTAATGCGAACTCATGCTGATGAATAATGACAGTGTGACTCACCGGAAAAAGACCTCTCTACTTTTCTGTATGTGCCCAAACAAATTTATTTCTTGTAGGTGTTCTTCTGCATGTGCACTGTAACTAGTAGTTCAAACCTAGTTTTACATCCAAAGTCTCCAGAACTCGTCTGTTTCTACTTCTGTTTACCCACAAGTCTGCTAGTTTCTGTTTTTGCGCACCATCCCCCCCCCTCTGGAGCCAGAGCCCCCCGAGCCTAAATAATGTGTTTAAAATATGTTTAAAAACTGCAAAAAAGTATCGAGGCACTGCAGTGACACAAGACAAAGGCTCAACTGTGGTCTTTCTGTTACCTTCACAGCCTCTGGTCTCCGAACCGTAGTAAAGAAACTGCTGGTATTGTGCTATTTTTGGCTCATTAGCGGCTAACACGCTAACAACAACAAAGAAAAAAGTCCAGTTTTCTCTGCATGGAACGAGCACTTTATTCTGGCACTGCAGGAACTTGTAACATCACACAGGTTGTATTGTTGGGCTCCTGTCGGTTAACAGAGAATGTAAATCTATACACGCTGGGCTGCTGTTTATGATCACTCCACTATTCATCTAACCCCGTTTTCGTTCTGCCATCTCACGACACACACACTACATTACCCATAAGGCCACCTTCTTAAAGGGGCCAGGCGGGCTCACACATTTCTTCACTGAGAGAGAACGCGCACAACATCCTGTGATGTTTCTGTGATTTTTTTCTTGATTTTTTATTATATTATATATTTCTGAAAATCTACGAATAACAAAAACCGCAGAACTTAAAGTGCAAATTGGCGAAGGATCACTGTATTGCAGAAATTGATGGAGACTGACTAAAGCAGGCTGGCAAAGTAAAATGCCATAAGCTACAAAATGGGACCTCAAAAACTCCAAATGTTCTTAAAATTTTAGGTGGTATTACTTCTGAGAAAGAATTTAAAAATGTTCCCCTGGGAACTCATTGAAACTGGTCCCTGTCATGGAAACTTGGTGAGTACTTCTGACTCTTTGCATCTTTCTTTTCTTGAGCTTCTGAAGATTTATTTTAACTTAATGTGTAAGGTACACAATGCACATGCAGAAAAGTTCTACGGTGTAAAATCAAGACAAAGAACAGTAAAATGCTTCAATGCTCATGCAGTAGTACAGTATATAGTCTATGAGAAAAATACAATTCTTTCATAAGTTTATCTTATATTGTGTATTCATATGTAAAATGGGGATAATTTTTCACCTTTTCATATCGTCTTCCAGTTGGTCTTTTCCATCGTGAACTTCCTTCTGTTTCATAAAGTCCGTCTCTTCCAGTCCATCCTCTTCAATTTCTCCGTATTCCTGCTCCTTATCTCCTGCTGTGGTTTCTCCATAAGTGGGAAGCTGAAGGTTGGGAGGCTGGCGGTCTGTTTCCTCGGAGATCGGTGACCCTCGTTCAAGAACCCTGTCGGGATGGAAATGGTCTTGGGTATCGGCGTCCGGCTCCATCCCAGGCAAAGTGTTTAAAAAGAAATCTGGCGGAAGGCTTTGAACGAACATGCTCTCATCTTCCTCGCTGCTGTAATCATTGGGGTAACTCTCGTCCTGTGAAACCTCATCCTCGGAGGAAGAGTCCTCCGGTCCGCGGATGGGCGAGGTCATGTAAGGCAGGCTGAGGGATTTAGTGTGTCTACTGTTCAGGTCCAGACTGAGCGGTCTGCGTGGACTTAACTGACTCTGGGTTTGACCGTCAGGGTCCGACTGAGGGTGTGTCTGCACCCCTGCAGCATCATGGGCAGACTGGACGGGGTCCATGATTTCATATTCATCATCTGAGTGTCCAGGAGGTTCAACGGAGAACTCGTTCACCTGAATGGTTTAAAAAAAAAAGTGACAGGAAGTGAACTTCCTACAACTGCTTAGAAGCGTTGGTGCTCAGTCCTGCACGCTCCTGGTGTGTCGTTAACAATAACTAACATCTTTAAAACCCGCTTCTTCAAATACCCACCTGATAAGACATGTTGTTTTCCATGTGGTCCAGAACGCTGCAGTCCATTTGGTCAAGGAATTCAAAGTTATCTTGAACGTAACCGGACAGCTCACGGTCATCTCCTTCCACCTCGGTGGAGTTGAGGATGTCAGTGGCATCGAACCCTGTGTCATTTCCCTGCCGAGTCTCCATCGCCGGCTGATAATCGTCCGGCTTATTCCCTTTCATTTCTGTCAGTTAAGTAAAGTCCAGGTCAGAATTATCGGTACCAATGTTGGTGCCAATGTCAAGAAACCGTATTCAATTGGGTTTTAAAATTAGCCAACAAAAGGAAAACTACACCAGAGACTGTTGTTGGCATCCTGCATTGATATTTGGTTGCTGAATCTTTGGCAACAGTGACTTAAACTGTTTTTCTTCATTTTTCATTCATTTTTCATTTCAAAAAACAAGACAAAAAACAAGACAATATATTAAAATTACAATTAACACAAGTCATTGTATCTGCTCAAGAAGGAGTGGGAGGAAGAAAACTTATTTAATCCCACCCCTTTCTTCCAAGTTGACATAAATTACATAGCTGCTTCCTACCAATCTGATTTAAAATAGAAAAGAACCAAAAAAAACCAAACATACGTGGTAACACAACCAACAATAGTGATACAGAGCCATGAATTTAAGATGACTTTACTGTTGAGTCCTAATCACTCTGTACTGATCCCAGAACCTCTGTCTAAAAAGTGACTTAAACTTATGGATATTTTGGTATTGCTAGAGTTTAACATCCAGGCCGTTCCATAATTTCGCACCACATACCGACACACAAAACATGAATTTGGCCAAGCCTCTAAGGTTATGAGCACACTCTTTAACAGTGAAAAACTTTTGGATATTGTTTGGTTGTAAAGTTATTAAATGCCTTGAAGATAATCTGTACTGTATAATATTTTACAAGGTCAAGACATTTAAGTAATTTTGATTGTATGAAGAAAGTATTACTACGTTCTAAAAATCCAGCTTTGTATATGATCCTTATTGCTCGTTTTTGTGATACAATCAACGGTGGTATTGAATTTTGATAATTGTTGCCCCACACTTCAAAACAATATGTTAAGTATGGGAGAACTAAGGAGCAGTACAATGTACGAAGTGCATTATGATCAAGAAATTGATTTACTTTATTCATAATAGAGAGTTTTTTTTGAAATTTTTGTTTTTACATGTCTGATGTGGGCTTTCCAATTTAATTTACTATCTATTATTACTCCTAAAAATTTGTTTTCTTAGCTATATAGAAGCTTCTTCATGTGGATGTCGATACTTTCTGTTGCTCTTTCATGGTATTCAAGTTCATTTCGGTTTGCTGAAGGTCTTTTCACAACAGCAGATTTCCGTGCTCTCCTATTGCTTCTACTGGTCCTTAGGACAGGCGCCATTACTGGCCATTCATTTATGTTGCGTGGATTAGCGCTTAAAAACCTCTCAAAGTGAAAAGATGCTCACCTTAAGCCTAATTTTCTGATACTAACATATTTTGCTCTGAATGCCTTGATAACCATGTGTTTTCATCATTCTTTTGATATGTTTAAAAGCCACTCAAGAGCATGATACCACCTCCACCGTGTTTCACTGTCAGTAAAGCGTTCTTATCCTCATTTGCTTTATTTTACCAGATAGCAATTGGTGTGTCATTTATGCGTCTTTGTGTTTTATTCCACATAACGCATTCACAGACTTCCCTTTCTTTTTAGCTGCATATCAAATTTGCATTCTAGCAGTTTTTAGTTGTCAAAATATTGTTGTCAGCATTACTCTCTGCTGTAACAGGGGCTTCCAGTTATCTGGTGAATCCTAAATAATTGTTATTATAATTAAATTTTGTAGTGTTTACTTGCATACATGATTAGTTGACTACTTGTTTGCACAAGCGAAAGATTCTGGATAAAGTAGTCAGGGTTTCACTATGAATATTAGGGGTGAGTATTGGCAAGGACGATATGTATCATGATACTTGGGTCATGATATGATATTATCATGATATCGTGATATCACGATATATTGCGATATTCTATCCAGTTTAATATCAAAATTAAAAGTAGAGATGAAAAAATCAAGTTGTTGTATATGTTCATCAGATGATATTGATCATTCAGAGGACAAATTGAGTCAAAACTATTTGCTTCAAAACAACCTATTTATTGTTTATTATTAGTGTTTTTGCACATTTAAGTATTTTCCTAAAAAATCGATATTAGGCGCTGAAAAACCGATATTATATTGGGTGGCCAAAAATCGCAATATATTGCCAAATCGATTTTTTTTCACACCCCTAATGAATTTATGTATAAATGTAGTTGTTTCAAACCATTTGGTCCAAGTTAAGGCATGTCATTAAACCTTATAATAAATAAATAAATAAATAAATCTAGTTATGTTGCAACAGAAAAGGTTGAATGACATAGATCAAATTACCCATGTATTCACTGATGTCGTATCCTTTGTATCATCAACTGCAGCATCTTTCTGATCATCTTCCTCTGTGTTGGAGTTGTGGCTCTTGGCTCCTTGCTCTCCGGACACCCCTTGGTCTTCCATCTCTGGCTCCGGCTTCGGTCCACTATCTCCTCTCATTTCTGGGTCTCCCTCCTTTTCTGATTCCTCTCTGCTTTTCTCACCCGCTGCTTCTTCTATATTCCACTCCACGTTCACATCTTTTTCTCTGTGATTGTTCTTCTCTTCCTCAACCCTTCCGCCTTCTTCCACCTTCCCTTCCATTCCTTCTTTGTTCCATCTTCCCCACCTTCTCCCCTACCTCCCTGCCTTCCACCTTGTCCCCTCCATCCTTATCCCTTCCACGGTGGATGAGTCTGCCGCTCCCGCCTCCTTGCAGCACCCCTAACGCCAGATTGGAGGTGATATGTAGCGGCACAGTAACCATGGTGGGGCCTGTGATGTGCATGGCCGCTCTGCGGCCAGCTTTGCTGGAAAGTCCCGGGGATCTGGATTGGACGCCCTCGCAACCTGCTAGTCCTAAACCGTCAGGGTCGAGAGCTGTGTAGGTACCCTGGGTCCCTGTTGACCCACTCACTAGGCCTGTTCCCCTGCGGTAGGTCACGGCATATTCGCTCCCACCTATTCCACCAGTAGATATGGTCATCTCTGAGCCAGACTGGGAGGAGGAGGAGGAGGAGACGAGGGGAGACACGTTATTAGACGGGGGATGGAGGGCAGGACGCCCTGAACCTGAAAAATAAAATAAATAAAATAGTTTGACATTGCTTAGTTGCTATGTTCTGTTTGTGGTTTGTTTGTCCGTTTGTTTGTGGTGCAAACGAAATCTGATCCCAGCTGGAATCAAGTGCCCCACTTGGTGTAAGGAGGTGCAAACCGATGAGCCAATCAGATTTGCAGGCTACTGCGACATCAACAACACAGATTAGAGCAGAATAAACCAGCTTCCCCATCATTATCTCCAGCTGTCTTCACGCGATGCTGTATTTGCTGCGCCTCCAGAGTGGGTGCACAAAGCTGTAACGCAGATTTCAGAAGAGGCGCTCTCCACAACAGAGGAGGTGGAGGGAAGTGGAAGGGATGACTCTGACCCCGAAAACTGGCGGATATGAACAAAGCTGAAAGGACGTGGGTTGAAAGGCGGATTTTCTTGAGTCTATTCCAGTGATATTTTCCAAAACATTTCATGCATGAGTCAGAAAATTCTGCCACCTTTTGAAAAGATTCATTGTCCTTCTCCTTTCAGTAAACATACATGTTTCTTTATACAGAGGAAATTGTTTTATGTATGCCACAAAAAAGACACTAGGAAAGACTTGAGGAGACAGTACCTTCGTTTGGATATGATGGAGTGCTGAGGGAGTCCATGCTTCTTGCAGGTCTCAAAGCAGGCCTCTCTTTCTCTGCAGTTCCAAAAAAAAAAAGGTTTGTAATATTATCCACCACATATGTCATGTTTAGAGCTGAGCGATTTTGTCGATTCCACGATATATATCAATATTTTATCGAGTATCGATTTTTCACCCGCGGGTATCGATATTCTAAGCTTCTTTCAAAACCCCCGTGTCCCACCTTTAAATGCTTGCAAGCAACAATTTGCACTGATTAAATAAATGAAACTATTTTTCTCAACAAATCTTTTATTCATTTTGTCCAGCATTTGCAAGCTGCCTGTCAGCCATATAATGTGTAATTGATGCTTTCAGTTCAATTAATTCAAACAAAGTCATTGGAACACTCACAAGATGTCACCAATATCATTTTGTCCCTTTAAAATCTAAAATGATGTAAAATGTATTGTAAGATGAATATTAATATATATTGTATCATGAGCCGAATATCGTTTATCGTATCGTATCGCGGGATTAGTGTATCGCTACAGCCCTAGTCATGTTATGTCATTTCCACCTAAAAACATCCTCATATTCAGTCAAATTAACCATAAAGCCAGTTGTTTAACTCTGTGCCTCATAGAAGTATCCAGAATGTTGGTGTAGATTCTCAGTTGACCAGGTGTGGTAATAAATCATTAAAGGTAGAGGCAGCTGGACTTCTCTTCCTGTTTATTGAAGATGTTTCACCTCATCTGAAAAGCTTCCTCAGTTCTTAACACTTAGAAAATGTCCCCAGAGTAATTGCTTCCCACGAAGTGGGTCTCTCACCCTTGGATGAGTGTTTGTGCCTCCGCCGTTGGTCCTGGAATCGTCCCCCGATGTTAAAGATGGACATCCACTTCCTGCCTTTGAGGGACCCTTTCCTCCTGGCGCGAGAAAGCACGGAAAAATTTACATGAAAAACTGCGAGGACCCTCACATCTGTCCTCTCTCTTGTTTGCACCACTCACTTGTCTGTGCCTTCAATGATAGCGTGGTAGGGTCGTATCGGGAGAGGACCGTCTCCTGGACTGATGTTCCCAAAGTTGGGCTGAGTGGACCTCTGAAACATTGTTTCCTGATTGGGCATCAGAGATGGCGAGGGGAGGGACTTTCTTCTCTCGCTTGACACACCTGAACCAGGCACAGGAGAGAGATGAGGCAGGTACAGATGTGTGCACATGGGTGCACGCATGTGTATGTACGTGCGTGTCTTCTGACCTTCCTCGGGAAACAGCTGAGAGACGTGCGTGAGAATGAACTCGACCACGATGGACTGGACCCTGACCTCCATGAACGCCGCTGTACCGTTAAATCCTGACGCCTCAATGTCCTTGGACCTTGACAAAGGAATGAGATAATGAAATGTATGTTAAAAGAGAAGATTAATATATATGTATATTCTGATATTTTCACACGATGGCGGTCAGACAGCAGCAGCAGGTGCTGTAGAAACAGCAAACACTGGATCGTGATCACTGATGTCAGCGCACCTGAGCAGATTGGGGGCCCAGACGATGGCCAAGTTCCTGGCGTGCATGTTGGTCTCTGAGGAATATGAGGCCATCCTGACAAGATGACGCATCAGAAACTCCAGAGTCCTAAAAACATGATTTCAAAAAAGAGGCTTTTAAACTGATCATTTACTGATGCTACTAAGAGACATTATCACTCAGCTGGAGTCTTAACGTCATGAACGTTGAGTCCCGTGACTCTGGATGGATGGACGCTGTGTAGCGTTTTCATTTATGTTACAGCTTCTGGATGTGGTTTCACATAATTGAATGAAATGAAACAGAAAATGGTTAGGCTTAGAAGAAAAGTGCAGGCTAAGGTGTTTTCTCTTCCCTGTCATGCAGATTAATCTCTACGACAGATTATCTGTACCAGTGGTCCCCAACCTTTTTGTAACTGCAGACCGCTCAATGCGTGACAATTTTACAGCGGGGGGGGGGGGGCCTTCCTCATTACATTACATTAAAAAAAAACTCACACAGACCGGGCTTGGTAAGTGGGAATCACCTGTCATGATAAATCCATATTTCAAGTAGGACTCCTGGTATTGTCTGTTAAACGCTTTCTTTTTCCTGGAAGTCGTAGGCTGTTCTCTCTCTCTACCTGTACATTTTCCCCTTCACAAGAAAACTTGCCAAAGACGTCTGTTTCTTACTTATTTTGCTAGCTGGGTTGAAATTTTGGCGCTCATGTGACCGAGATGTAACCAAGAGAATCCGGTCATTTTTCCAATATTAAAGATTTTTTCAAAATAAAAGCTCATTTAGAGTAATATAATAAATAAAACTTAAGTAACACATTTTTTTCTTGCACGGCCCTGTACCAATTGATCCACGGCCTGGTATCGGTCCATGGCCCAAGAGTTGGGGACCACTGATCTATACGAGAGAAAAACCCTGGAACTCAGGAACACAGAGGTTTTGAAAAAAGAGATGAAAGGAAACTAGATTAGCTGGACATACTTTGATGTGTATCAATCAGGACCAGTCGGAAAGTAGAAATGGAAATAGAAGCAGAAATGAAGAGACAGGCGACGGGAGCAGAGAGCAGAGAACGTTCCTTCGTGCCATTTCAGTGGTATTTAAAGGTCTCCTGTTTTGTTGCTAACTGTTAAATGAACACGTTTTGTCATCGTCGGCTTGGAGGCAGGCCGTTCAGGCAGCAGAGGAGCGTATACCTGTGGTGCTGTGCAGGTAGCTCTTTGAGCACATCTCTGATTTTCACCAGCCTCTCCTCCTCCAGCTGGATGGCCACAGCCTCCTGCAGAAACACAGGCCGCATCACCGCCGTGACCATGAACCGTTCATATCGGCGGGCGGATGAAAGGAAAAGTCTGCGAGACTGGGATACTCACAGCAAACTTGTCGTACAGCTGGTACGTGAGCAGAGGGTTGGGCAGCTCTCTGAAGTAAGCTTTGCACAGGGAGCTGACACAGTGGATGTCCTGAAGATACACGTCTTTGTTCAGATCCGGAATCCCTTCGTTCTCAAACTCACCTCTGTTTTCACGCAAACACAGATTCACTTCAGAGTGTGCGCCTTACACAAACGACGCACAAACCTTACGATTACAGGATACGAGGTCAAAAAGGCAGCATGCATCACCTTAATTTCTGTATGTTGGATGACACTCCAGATAACCTGTAGATTCCATCCACGATGCCGTTTTGCTCGATAAACTCGCTGCAACATCGCAGCACGAGTGGAACTGTGGGGAATGACTCACACTTGTTAACCAATGCAAAAATGCAGTCACACTATGCACTTACATCCTAATCATTGCCTAATATCAAAGACAAAATATATAATATGAAGTCATTTACACGGCAAGGTTAATAACTGAAATCGCGTGGTCAGCTAAGGATCTAATCTTTGTTTTTTGCAGATGAAGAGGTTGTGTTTTCATGCAGGACTCATCAGTTGCGGCTTTCAGCCAAGTATGAAGTAGACAAGATGAGAATTAACACCTTTCATGTCTGGTTCATGAGGGTGGGTCGACTTATATCCAGGAACTGTATCAGTCTGCCCTGCTTCTTGGTTGGGAACACTGGGAATTTACTTTTAGATGGGTTTGTCCTAGATATTTTCTTTGTTTTGTCCTGTGGAGATGATTATCGGTGGCCTGATTGGTCCACAGCTCTGTCGTGCACCAGAGTTTCCCTGGACAGGACACTGAGCCCCCAGATTTCCCCCATTGCTGCAGATTAGAGGTCTTCACGGGTCCACTTTCATGGATCCGAACCCGAATGGACCCGTGAAAATTCAACCTGAAACCGACCTGACCCGAGCTATTATCATAAGTCCGGGGGTCCTACCGGAATGGACCTGCAATATTTGGACCCGGAACTGACCCAACCTGAGTCTTTAGTTTCCGACCACGAACTGAACCGAGTTACCCGAATAGAACCGAGACAATACAACCCACAGTTACTCATGTTAAAAGTTGTCTAGCGTTGAATAAAACTTGATTTTCTAACCTAAAGTTGTCTTCTTTTACCCGGTTCAGTTGCTACATAGGCTACGTGATGTAAACAACAATAAATCCACATTGTTATTTTCTTTGTGGATACAGATGCTATTTGTAGCAACTGCTAATGCTAATAGCCTACACCAGTCAGGACGTGTCGTGAATATGTTCTCTCATCAAGCGTTGTCATGTTGGCGATCCGTTGTGCATTACATCTGCCGGGCAAACCGGTAATAACACGCTATGGCAACACGATTGTTTCATGACAAACACGCCACGTTAATGAATAATCATTTAACTGCCCGAGTCCAGGCATTAGCTGCCACCGCCAATATCGTTACTTCTCGAGTAAACGTGGACCCAGCCTGTCCGAGAGCACCGACCGGACCCGAGACTAACTGGAGTCACGTCTTTTGAATGGACCCGAGACCCGATTCGGGTCGGGTCGGATCTTCAGGTTGTCGGGTTGTTCCGAAGACCTCTACTGCAGCCACTTCTGCAGACGATCTACTGCAGACGATCTTATTAGGCAACAGCTCTTACAAAGGCAACCCTTATTACAAACAACACTCAAACCATTCAGTCTTCCTCTAATAGTGCTGCATAGGGAGTTTAGAAATATATACGCTCAGCAAGGCCTATAATAAGGTCTAAGATGTTGCTCTTTTTTCCCCAGAGCATTGCATAGTCTGACCATGGGGTAGATCTGCTGAGACGTTTCTCTTCTAGGTTATAAACTTGAACTACTGTGTAATGATTTTAGGTAAGTCTGTGGATATTCTCATTTATCTAGGTCAATTCCATTCTCGCAACAATTGAATCATAGGCATTTTCTAGACAAATCTAAGTCCAGTTGCCTATGATTCAATTGTTGCGAGAATGATTTTAGACGAAATCCCGTGTGCTGCGTGTGAACAGCTGCACAATCCTTCCGGTGGCGAAAAACGCCTGGACGATGTAGCACCTCTAGGAAAGTTTCTGGCAGGATCATTCAATCCCACATATCCCATAATGCCCTGGGCAACTCAACAAAACCCAGTCACAGCGGTCACATGGTCAGCATAATCAACAGAAACTCACGATGGACCGACGTACACGTGTTTGAGAAAAAGCCCGCGAGTATGAATGCAAATACCAATGCAAACATATCATCGACCAATAACAGAACATCAAGCATTTTCAATGTGGTCCTGTTTCCAAGCAGCTCAGTGTTCTGCTGTGTCTGAACAGAGCCTTGCAACTCTGCAACTCTTTAAAGTAAAATTAAAATAATTAGCTAACTCGACTTTGTACATCATGACATGGCTTCATGAGAAAAACACATCAATAGTTTGCATCTTTTAGGATCACAGTGTGTACTGATATACCATCAAGTTCTTGAGAATACCTGATGTGGTTAAAAACTACGTCGTTTCACTCTTACGGAAGAAATACATGAAACTGAAGGCAAAAATCTTCTAGTTTCATTTCTGTAGGAAAAGCATCCATGCATAAAAGGAATTCATCCCATTTCAAAGGTTTCAACCCAGTTAAATAACAGGTTCCTGATGAAATCATCTTTAACCAGATGTGAGGCAATGTCAGAGGATGTTATTCATGTTTTATAAGTGTTTAAAGACATGTTGCTCGTAATGAGGCCCGTTCACTTACTCTCCTGGCTGGAGGCGGCCAGATGCTCCAGCAGATCACATCCAAACACCTTCTCCTTGTTGCCCCCTTTCCTTCGAACTCTCCGCATCTCTGCTGTTCCCTCCTCACATTCAGACGGGCCTGTGCTGCTCCGCTTTGTTCGTGATCGTCAGCGATCACCGGCTGCCTGTGCTGGATGCGCTGGCCAACTTGGTTAATGCGAGGAAGAGCTGGTGGAGGGGCGGCACATTTCAGAGATTCTGGCCGTGCTTCTGCTGCTTCTGGTTCTGTTTCCTCTACTTCAGCGAACGCTACGTGGTGCAGGTAGTTTCCTCTGTGAGCTCTGCTGCATGGTAAAGCTGGGGTTTTAGGACATATTCTCAGCCTGTCCTTCAACCTGTAAAAGCAGAAATAACTAAGCGACTTTGTGCAAACAGAAACTTCATTTCGCAAAACGATTACCTCACCGCCCCAAAAAGTCAAAACGAGCTGCACAGAATTTTCAGCGCACATATGTGGCTCTCCACTTCCCTCCGATGCACTCAATTTATTTTCGAATCAAGAGGCCACACCCTTGCCTCCTTACTTCTCCTATTCAGTTGAAAAAGACTCTGAATGATCACTCTGGTCACACCTTACTGAATCTCTGAGCTACCGGACCAACCGAAGCCTCCAATCTCAGCCCCGGCCCGACCAGGGAGCTCCTCACAGGCCCGGTCGGGCCTCCCTGCCGCATGTCACGGCCATTGCAGCCCTGTTCTCATTGCAACGGAAGTGGAGCTTGAACATAGACACTCAGGCGGACGCTTAAAAGCCTCATCCGCCTGTCTTCTCCATCTTCCTGACACCTGCCACCGTCCTCCCTTCATCCACCTATCCCTCCCCATCTACTGTCCGCTGTTTAGGAGAGGATTTGAATGCAAAAATGGAAGAAATGAGCTAAAACAAAGCAAATACTGGTGATCCTACCTTCACTCTGCATCGGCACACAAGCAGCATAAAATGATGACGCAAAAAACCACTAAACTTCCCCTGCTAACTTCCTGAGTGTCTCTCCTTCTCTTGTGCTTTCTCTATGCACGTCGGTCTACGTGTTTTTCTCCGCCTCTGCTGCCAGAGTAGGGAAATCAGTTTGTTGTATCTGTACGGTGCATCTATTTCCCTTTATGAGGTGGGTTTGTACCTCCGTGGCCCAAGCTTCGTGTGATTTACTCACCTCGGTGCGAAGAAGTAGACGTTTATTCTGACTGTGTGGCAATGTCTGCAAAAACAAATCAGTTTATTTAACTGTTTCGGCTTCAAATTGATGTTAAATGCCAAGCAGTTGTGACAAATAAAAGTAGCGCATGGAGCCAAAGTGAAAAGAGTATTAATCCCCAACATCTTAGATATGTATCAACCCCCCACCCCTTTGGTCTTCACACTGTCTCATAAAAGTTGCTTTATGAGAAAAAAAAAAGTATATCTTGGTATAACAGTAACGTTTGTGTGCAATGTTAAATGTGTATACCAATGTAGTGAAGTGTCTTGGTTATATTGTGTGGGGAAAATAGCCTTTGGATTGACACATAATAATAATAATAATAATAATACATTTTATTTAAAGGCGCCTTTCAAGACCCTCAAGGTCACCGTACAAACATTTTAAAAAACAGTTAAAAATTTAAAAACAGTTAAAATATTAAATTAAAATTTGCAGCAGCACAATGTTGGTTAGAGTGAGTAAGCTTGTTTAAAAAGGTGGGTTTTCAAGCGGGATTTGAAGATGGATAGTGAATTAATGTTTCTGATGTCAGGAGGGAGGGAGTTCCAAAGGCGGGGGGCAGAGCGGCTGAAGGCTCTGGACCCTATAGTGGACAGACGGGCTGGTGGCACGATGAGGCTGAGGGATGAGGCAGACCTGAGAGTTCGGATGGGAGTGTTGATGTGGAGGAGGTCAGAGAGGTACGGGGGAGCGATGTTATGGATGGCCTTGAATGTGTAGAGCAGAATTTTAAAGTCGATGCGATGTGTGATTGGGAGCCAGTGGAGTTGCTGGAGAACAGGTGTGATGTGGCTGATCGATGGTGTCCTGGTGATGATACGGGCGGCAGCGTTCTGGACCAGTTGGAGCTTATGGATGGATTTGTGGGGGAGACCAAAGAGAAGGGAGTTGCAGTAGTCCAGGCGGGATGTAATCAGAGTGTGGACCAGGATGGCAGTGGTGTTAGGAGTGAGGGATGGACGTAGGCGATTAATGTTACGTAGATGGAAGTAGGCAGACCGGGTAATATTATTGATGTGGGATTGGAATGATAGAGTGCTGTCGAGGATGACACCCAGACTCTTAACCTGAGGGGAGGGGAAACAGAGGAGGTGTCGATGGGGATGGTGAAACTGGGAGGGTTAGTGAGGGTGGATTTTGGAGCCAATTAGGAGGACCTCAGTTTTATCGCTGTTGAGTTTGAGAAAATTTGAAGAGAACCAGGATTGGATTTCATGTAAACAGTCACAGAGGGAGGAGGGGCAGGAGGTGAAGGAGGGTTTGGTGGAAAGGTAGAGCTGGGTATCGTCTGCATAACAGTGGAATTGGATATTATATTTACGGAACAGATGACCAAGAGGGAGGAGATAGATTATGAACAGGATGGGACCAAGGACAGAGCCCTGGGGAACACCAGAGGAGAGGGGAGATGGTTGGGATGTAAAAGTTTTCAACTGAATGAACTGAGTACGGCCAGAGAGATATGATTTGAACCAGTCCAGGGGTGTGTCAGATATACCAATAGTTGCTAGTCTGTCGAGGAGGATGGTATGGGAAATTGTATCAAAGGCTGCTGTCAGGTCGAGGAGGATGTGGATGCTAAGTAGATTAGAATCAGCTGCCATCAGGAGGTCATTTGTGATTTTTATGAGGGCTGTCTCTGTACTATGACGTGGGCGGAAACCAGACTGGAACTGTTCATAGAGGTTATTGGTAGAGAGATGAGTATGAACCTGTGATGCCACTGCTTTTTCCAGGATTTTTGCAAGAAATGGCAAGTTAGAAATCGGACGAAGGTTATTGAAGTTGTTGGGGTCTGAACCTGGTTTCTTAAGTATTGGTGTTACTGCAGCAGATTTAAGAGATGAAGGAACAGTACCAGAGGTGAGGGAGGAATGTATGATGGCAGTGATCAGGGGCAGCAGAGAGGGGAGGCAGGTCATGACCAGAGGAGTCGGCAGGGGGTCAAGCTGGCAAGTCGATGATTTGGATTTCTGAATGAGGTCAGACACGTCAGCAGCAGAAGGAAGTTGGAAGCTTGAGAGTGGTTGAAAGGGAGGAGCATGGAGAATCGGAGGAGATGGGCTGCAGCAGGAGGTATGAGGGGTCAGTTGCTGGTGAATCTTGACTATTTTTGCATAGAAAAACGACATCAGAGAATTACAGTGATCAGTGGAATAGAAATGAGGGGGAAGAGAGTCAGGAGGACGTAGAGAGTTGTTGACCACAGAGAACAGGGCCCTAGTGTTACCATCACCAGCACTGATTAGTCCAGTAAAGTAGTTAGATTTGGCTGAGGAGAGGGTGTCTTTATAATGAAGTATGTGAGCATGATACATTTGCTTGTGGACAGTAAGTCCAGTTTTTCTGTAAAGCCTCTCCAGTTGACGTCCTTTGGCCTTGAGTTGATGTAGTTGAGGTGAAAACCAGGGAGCAGAGTGGGTGAATGACACAGTCCGAGTTTTTACAGGAGCAATTGAGTTCAGCAGAGTGTGGAGACCATCATTGTAGTGTGAAACCAGTTGATCAGGAGTGCAAGAGTGGCTGATGCTGGGGAGATTGTCAATACCTATGAGGGTTTTACTGAGTCAGACTCACCGCTGGTTTCCACCAGAGGGATCCTGTTATCATTAACACTGCTACTGTATCTCAGTGGAGCCTCCCAGATGAGGCCTTTGGGACCACAGGAAGAAGACCCCGGGCCACAGGCCAGCCTTATATATTGTTGTAGAGACGGTCTCGCTTGTGTCTCTGGTCCCAGAGGAGCTGGAGGACGTGAGTAGGGCCCATTGGAGCGACTTTGGACCAGATTAAACCGGTGCTGTTTCTAAAAGAAAACACTGACCTGCCAGATTGTGAGGGTTCATCTAGCTGATAATAATGCTCCTTTAAAGGTTAATAATATATGAACTGTGTGTTTGAATTTAATTTAATTTATAACAGCAAAACACAAATAATAATAATGTGTGTTTATAAAATAAAATCTTCATATTTACTATAAGCCAGTGGTTCTCAAACTGTTACATCTGCAACTGAATATGCAACAAATATTTCTTATAAGACAATTTTAATTATGTCAAGCTACACATTTCGTTTGAAACGTTGTATTTATAATGCATTGTATGTTTCCGATTTTTTTTTTTGTGTGAAAATATGGAAAAAAACGTGGAAAGTCATGATGTCCCAGAGTACCACCAGGGAGCGCTCACGTACCACCGCTGGTACGCGTACCACAGTTTGCGCACCACTGCTATAAGCGGTTGATAACAGGTGTGTAGATAGCTAATATATGGGTTCTCTTCATGTTGATTGAATATATATCTAACTCAAGAAGTTGACCTGAGAGAGATCATGAAATCCTGGGGGAACTCAACGACCTTCTACTAACCAAGACTAACCAGAATACCGCCTGAATCTCTACTGGAGGATATGAGCGCAGCACTATGAACTGTCCCTACCAACATATCGTCTGATATACTGCAACAGTAGTTCTGGAGATGCTTGGAGACGAGATGAACAGCAACAATAGGCAGAAGGAGCAGGAACACCCTCCACGGAAAAGACGACTATAGAGGCAAAAATCATGGCTGCCATGAGAGAAGTTAGCCTTCTATCAGAGATACAGAAAGGTGTGAACGTTCAAAATGAGTTGCCCAAGAAATACAGCTGACCGTTCACAGCAGAGGCACTGGAGACTGGCAAACAAAGGCTCACGGCCCTTGGCCACCCGCCTCGAGAGATACACCAGAGAAGTAGAGACCAGGAGAATAAACAGGATGTTCTCCAACAACCCAGTCAAGGTCTACTTTCAATGGCAGGACAGTATGGTGGCAGCAGACCCAAACAAGGCTGAGATTGAGCAGTAATGGGACATCTGGGAGAAGGAGGCAACACATAACACCAACGCTCAGTGTCTGGTGGATCTACAAGCAGAGCACAGCGACCTCCCAGACTAAGACCCAGTCGTTTATTGGATTACTGTGTTATTAGCAGGATGTCCGAAAAGCTTGCCGAATAGCTTCCAACTGATCCAGAATGCCGCAGCGAGGGTGCTAACAGGAATCCATAAGCGAGATCACATCTCCGTGTTAGCCTCCCTCCACTGGCTCCCTGTGAAATTTTGAATTGAGTTCAAAATTCTGCTTCTCACATATAAGGCCCTTAATGGTCTAGCTCAGGGTCGGCAACCCGTGGCTCTGGAGCCACATGCAGCTCTTTAGCCTCTCTGCAGTGGCTCCCTGTAGCTTTGGGGGAAAAACTTGTCAGAAGGTGATTCTCGCTCTGGAGCACATGTAGTGCCATGTGGGTTGCTCGCCAGCAGGGGGCAGAATGAGTATGTTCAGTGCAAAATACCGCCAGGCTACTGCAATGAGGAAGTCGTTGCAGTAGCCTCTTGTATCGTATCTGTGTGTTGCATCCTGGGAAAAAAATAAACATGAGCGCGAGCTCTGTGACTAGCGCTGGACATCTTTACATGTTCCTCATGTGCCGCTGTAAAAAATAAAATAAACATTTCCCCGCACCACATCGGTGTGCTGTCGTTGCGTAACAAAGGGAGCAATATTGGACTTAAGTCATAATTAAATACAAACTGGCCTATTTTTATATTTATAATTTTGTAAGTTATTAAGCTGCAGCTATACGTTTTATTTCTTTTAAAGTGGGCTACTTTTTATTTGATCAACATTTTACAAATAAGGGAATGACTCAAATGAACCTGCATGGTTCTTTGTTTTATTTCAAAGTAGGTCTACATATGCCAGTGTTTTTTTCTCCTCATTCAAAAGATTCAAGATTAAATATATTTACTTCCATGTCAAGAAGTTGACAGAAAATTTTCTTGGTTCTGCTCCCAAACATACAGAACAGAAGCAGCCATTATGCAGTCTTTATCAGAGTTGGAGGTTTTCCTTTGTTGAAACAGGTAAAAAGAGCAATAAAATGTTAAGTTTTCTGTTTGTTGTTCTATAATTTCATAAATGCAACAAACTATAGCTCTTTTACAGTGGATGACAAAAAAACAAATGGAAATGAAACTTTAATTTGTACCTTGCATGATCTTTAGCATTAAAAACTTTAAAAGGAATAAGCTTTTGGATAGATTCAGATATTCAAACTATATATAAAACTTCATACACTGTTATCTTCATTTTATGGGTCAAATAAGTTTTGCGGCTCCAGATGAATTTTATTAAGGGAAGAAGGACAAAAAATGGCTCTTTTGATAGTAAAGGTTGCCGAACCCTGGTCTAGCTCCTCGTTATTTACAAGACGTTATGCTCCTAATAGAGCTCTCCGCTCTCAGAGTGCAGGATTACTCCTCGTTCCTAGAATATCCAAAAGTAGGTTTGGAGGACGGGCCTTCTGCTACACTGAAAAAAATGATTTTGTGGTGCAGTAATATTTATTAGGTTAACTATCACAATTTTTATTTTCTAATTGTAAGTATTTGTGAGAACTGGAACTATTTAAGTAAATCCTATATGTCATCAATGTAATAAGTAAACTCTGTGGGAAGAATAAATTTTATTATGTATTTTCACGTAATATTCAAAGCTTTCAGAGTCTTTGCAATGAACTTTTAAATACCAAGTAGGTTTTACTTGTGCTGCGTGCTTTGAACCCGCGCATGCGCCCTGTGACGTGCATACACGACGCATGCGCTTCGTTGTCCGCCAAAACACGAGAGGATAACTGCCGCGGTCAGGTTTAAGGTAAGACATTCAGGATTTTTTCTGTAACGTAACGGAGTTAAATGTAGTAATATGATAATATAAACTGTAATATTTGCCATTATCGCACATTACGTATCACTGTAGCTTAATTTTACTACGGTCACTAAACGTCCATGTGGACTTGGGTCGTGAACCCCTGGGATATGTCACAACTTGCTGTCCCCTCGGTAAGTGCACAGGCCATGAGCTCCACCATCGTTTTGTGGGTTATCAACGGTCGAGTGCGTTCTTTAATGTAAAGTTGACGGTGTCTTTATTTATTTTTTCATACAACGTGGCCAGTGCGCACTGAATGTACAAATTTGCCCTCGGCGCGCCGAGTCAGTTTCTACCGGGGCTGTCGCAGAGGGTATACCTGGTCAGGCTCTCGCACGTGGTGTCTGTGCATGTTACAGACAACCTCGTGTCCGGCGTGTTCCAGAGTCCGACCGCGAGTTCGACTGCAGGCCACATGGTACAATTTAAGCGATTTAGCCCCCATTTACCGTGTATTAGCCGCCAAGCACATCTTGTCCATGCAGTGCACCCGTGTTTTTGGGTGTTTGAGCACAGGTGCGTGTGCGAGGGAGAAGGCAGGTGGAGGGGCTGACTGACAGGGATGAGAGACAGTGAAGTGCTGTTCAAAAAAACAGGAGTTAGTTAATGAGAAACGCTGGTGATATTTTAAAAATGTTTTACAGCATATTATCAAATGTACATTTGTTTGATAGTGGTGCAGTTTATTTTGGTTACATGATTCTTATTATTTTGTCTTTGTTTCTTGTCCTCCCCAAAGCAACAACTTTCTGCAGCTGACAGTGATCTCTCAAGCAGCAACTACATCAAGCAGTGACACAAGCAAAGCCAACTGGCTATTCAGGTAAAAATAAATGTGTAGTGCTTTGTATTTCATAAGTTCATCAATGATATTTTAAAATATGGTGACAGCAGTACAGTAAACCATCACTACTTAGTTGACTGTTTCATTTCCTCTTTAATGTATTATTTTGTCTTTGTTTCTTGTCCTCCCCAGAGCAACAACTTTCTACAGCTGATATGGTGCCCTCTCAAGCTGCAACTCCAGCAAGCAGTGTCACAAGAAAAGCCATCTGGATATTCAGGTAAAAAGAATTGTTTAGTTCTCTGCACTTCTTAAGTTATATGAGGTTTACCCTCATCACAGAATTTATAGGTACCATTCCAAATTGAAATGAAGCAGAATATATTTAGAATTTTGAAGTTATGTATTGTGATGCATAAAGTTCAATGTACACAAAGTTGAAAGGACAATCTTATGTTATTCTAGTGATATGAATATAGCCCAAGAAATGTGACTTCTCCATTATCCCTGGCATTAAAGTAACTTTTGAGTATGATGCTTTAATTATTATATTTCTTTGTATTTTACAGCCTCCGCTGGGAAAGTTCTCCTACTACAGTATTTGATTTGAACGGCTAATGTAAGGTAAATCTTAAACCTTACTTACCTCTCATTCTTTGTTTTAAGTTGACTTTTATACTGATATGAAAATCTAGTTCAGATGAGGTTTGATTTTTTTTTTCTGTCTGTTTTTTTCCAGATTAAAAAAAAAGATGAAGATGCATCCGTGTCAATTGTTGTTGAGGGGACTGAGGTACTTGACAACTGTAGAAGTGTTGCAAAGGCCTGTCTCCTGCTGATGAGCATCATTTATGCCATGAACTTGAGTTACCCACCAAAAATGAAGTACACTTTTGAAGTGTTTCAAAAGCTTCTTCTAAGGCTTGATGTCCTTAAGATGTCCCCAAAACTCTGTCTGCGAAACAAACTTATAGCTTGAGTCCACATGTTTGACCCAAGAGTTGTCCCTTCAAAGAGGGTACTAAAAGAAAAAAGGGCCACAGTTGTTTGTCGCTATTTGTCTGTGTTCTTTTTCTGCTGTTTTTAAGTTCTAATTTGTATTTCAATTTGTTCCACTGTAACAAACAAAGTTAAACCAGAGGTTCTCAACTGATCGTGGAACCATTTTAATGGGTCACGGATGTGAGTGTGGGCTTGAAAAGGAGGAAATATGGCACTTTTTAGTGTCAAGATGCTCTGAGGTTCTAAACATGTTTTCTGTATCATAACCTTCTAAAAGCAAACACTGTTCTTTAAAGTGAAACATCATGTCTACACTTAAGTTTTCAAAGCATGTCAATTTTTTTTTTTTCAGGGTGAAATATACCTTGTTTTGCAATGCAAACCCTGTTGAGCAATGTTTTATTGAAAAAAAATATATTTATTTTTTCACTTAAGAAAAATAAAGGTTTTAAATTAAAACAGTTGCCTCATTTTTTAAGTCATTGTTTCAATAAACAATATTATGAACAAATTTAGGCAGTTAAAACTGCAGAAAAACTATGTAAAATCTTGTGTAAATGTTACTCATTTAGTTCATAAATAAAAGTTTAAAAAAGTATTTTAAAATTACATTAAAAAGCCATTGATTTTAGGTGAGATTTTTCAGTTTGAAGCAGTCAGAGTCTAAGTAAAACTTACAAAGAAGGAGAGAGTAAAATTCAATGACTATATTAATAATCAACAGTAAATTACCTGAGGTTTGCGAGTAAAATAAACTGATATCTGCAAGTAAAGTTTACTTGATGATCGCCCTTGTAGAATTTACTTGCAATTTCTAAGTGCAAAAACTTTCCTAAGTTTTCTTAAGTAAATATCACTCCACATTTTTTTCAGTGTACCAGGCACCTTCTTTATTATGGAACCAGCTACCAATTTGGGTTCAGGAGGCTAACACCTCCATCTTTAAAACTAAATTGAAAACATTTCTGTTTAGTAAAGCCTATTGTTAGTCTAAACTATACTTTGTAGGGGCTAATAGTTATAGCTATAGTTGTAGGAGCTAAGACTAGAGTAGCTCGTCTTAGTCACAGCTTCGTCATAGCTATGCTGCTATAGGCCTACGCTGCAGGGAGACACCAACATGATCTGCTGAGTGGTGTCTCCACTGCTCTTCTCCCTTTCCTTCCCTTTCCTCCTCCCTTCTTCCTCCTCCAGCTCAATCCATAGTTAATTAAGTGCACCTTGTTACTGTAACTGTGCTCCATTTTCTTTCCTGTAGTTTATTGTGCTGTTTTGCCCCTTTTTTTTATCTTTTCTTTCTGGTTGTTTGCAGGCCAGAGTTCCTAAGTTGCATGATGACTTGCAGTTCCCTCCTCTGCCCATCCCAGCGTTTACCTCCACCTGTGTGTGTAGATGTGTTCAGCTGGCGTGGTGACTGGTGATCTAGTCCTCTGACCATCTCACCTCAGTGCTGCTACCTGCATCTGTTTATATAGTCATTTCATTCAGTCATTTGTGTGCTCTCCTCTCTCTGTCCTCCATCCTCTCTCTGTCCTGTTTTCCCATCTTTTTTCTTTCTTTCTTTACCCGGTTGACCTTCGTCAGGAAGGTCCCCCCATATGATCCAGGTCCTGCTCAAGGTTTCTTCCTCTTAAAGTGGAGTTTTTCCTTGCCACTGTTTGACTTAAAGTTTTTTTTTTCTCCCGTTGTGGGAGTTGTTTTACCTGCCATTATCCTTGTTTAGGATTTAATATTATTATTTTAGTTAATGGTATTTGCTTGGGGGTCATGCTCTGGGTCTCTGTAAAGTATGTCTCTGTACAAATAAGACTGAATTGAATTAAAATTGAATAGTTATCACAGTGGTAGACATCCCGAAAAGAGTGTCAAACATGAAGAGCTGGACAGCACCAGGGCCTGACATGACTCACACCTACTGGCTCAAGAAGTTAACCGCCCTGAGCAGGGGACAGAAGAGAATAAGCAGGAACATCAGAGGGACCAAGCATCAGCTACTGGTTGACAGGGAAGTCACCAGCGACTGCAAGTCCCGAAGCACCAACCTGTGCACTGCCTGGACTGATTACAAGAAAGCGTATGACTCAGAACCACACAGATGGATACTGGAGTGCCTGAAGCTGCATTAAGTCAACAGGACACTGACTGCCTTCATCCAGATCTCAATGAGGCTGTGGAAGATGACTCTGGAGGTCAATTCGAAGTCAGTGGCACAGGTGAGCATCAAATGTGGGAAATACCAAGGAGATGCCCTGCCCCCCTGCTGTTCTGCATAGGCCTGAACCCTCTCAGTCAGATCATAAACAAGAGCGGCTATGGATACAGATTACCAAAATGAGGGGACCATCAGCCACCTCCTCTACATGAATGACATCAAGCTATAAGAAGACCCACACTCATTCAGGGTCAAGATGGGAGACATCCCCAAAGGTGATTGAGGACAAAGGGGTCAAGATCCGGTGGGACTTCCAGATCCAAACTGACAAACTGGTGATGGCTACTCAGCCTGACGTAATGATGTGAATAAACATCAGAGGACAGCAGTGGTGGGGGATGTGGCCATCCCAACCGACAGCAACATCAGAAAGAAGGAACACGAGAATGTTGAGAAATACCAAGGGCTGGGGAAAAATGTGGAGGATGAAGCAGGCGTGGTGCCAACAGTGATCTTGGGGGTTACACTGGGAGCTGTAACCCCCAAACTGGATTGGTGGCTCCAGCAGATACCAGAAACAGCAAGTGAGATCATATATAATATGTTTTTATAATATGTTTTTATACATATAAAAACATATAAAACATGTTTTTTGTATACATATAAAAACATATATATATGTTTTTATATGTATACAAAAAAACATATATATATGTTTTTATACATATAAAAACATATATATATGTTTTTATATGTATAAAAACATATATATATGTTTTTATACATATAAAAACATATATATAGTTGCGCGTGTACACTACTCTTTACGGTAAAAGCTAACGTCAACAGTGGCAGGTAGCCTCGTTTTAAATGTTAGTACCTGCCGTATTGGCGGGAACAATGACAAGTAACGCTCATAATCATTTATAAATATTTTTATCTTCATACTTTAGTCGTATTAAAGATGTTCTACTGACAAAGTCAATGATATGGTCAATTGTCGTAGAAGGGAGTAAATCTAAAGAAAATTAGCCCGCCCCTACGAACTGCACGGGTGATTAAAACCAGCGTCCCTCTTCCTCTGTCATCTGCGGAAGGAGCAGTGACTAGTAAACGCATCCTCTGCTCTCTGTGTGTTGTAGCTAGGGCAGCCTTCCATCATGGAGAACTGCGGCTTCCAGACCCAGCTGCTGTCCGTCATGGAGGTCCTGGCCAAGGCGGCGGTGGCGGAGATCAACCGGCGCGTCGACGACAGCTGCGCGGTGCTCCGGCTGGAGGTGAGCCAGTGCCGGAGGGACATCGAGCTGCTGAAGAGCAAGTGTGAGGTGATGGAGACGGAGCTGAAGAGCAGCCCGGCGAGAGCCAGGAGGAGAGGTGACGAGGAGTTTTATTGGTTTCATATAAACTCATTACTGGTGACTGTAGTCCGCCTGAAGCTACAACCGTGTGCTCTTCCTCCTCAGTGCGCAGCGCTGCTGCAGAGGAGGCGTCCCCAGGTTCAGTGGAAGAAGTTTGTAACAACGACCCTCACAGCTCAGACCGGGACACACGCGCGGAAACGGAGTCTCCAGCTCAGTCCGAGCAGGTAGGAATGATGCTTCCCCTCCAGGTCTGCAGGAGTAGGGACCATCAAACCTGCATCATGCCCTCCCAGTCAGATGTTTGTTGTTCTCAGTCTCCAGTTGTCATTGTGAGAACATCAGTGGTGCTGATGTTGAAGAGGCGCTTCACTGCTTTCTAGAGCAGAAATCACAAGTCTAGATGACTCAAACCTGGATTAAGTTGTTTTATCCTGAATTAGACTCTCTCTCAAGGTAGTAAAGACTGTTTATTGGTTGGTTGATCAATCCAGAATAGGTTTAAATTCAGCTCTGTTCAATTCAATTATTAAAAAAAAAAAATACTTTACCAGGGCATAAAATTATAATTTTTACCAAGTAGCCCCTGGCTACCAGGTTTTTGAAGTTGGTCGCCGGTGTTTTTACGCCCCCGTAGACTGCTGACATCATCATGGAGGCTCAATGGCTTCAATGGCCTCTAGCATCTGTAGTAGACATTTCTCCAGCACATCCTCAGTAAATCCATCAGGGAAACACTATTGTACTAGTGTGATATGAAACATCTGCACCACCTCACTATATCTGCCAGGAGATCTAAGCTTCCTGGAGAAAAAACTGGAATCTGCATGAAAGAAGCTACAAGTTTGGAAGTCTGTTTAACAGTCATGCAGTAGTTTTTTGTGCCCACATGAAGTCCCACAGTGGTTTGATATTTTACACTCCCAGCATGTTACACAGACTGGAAACAGACTTACTTGTACTGTCAATACTACATTAGAATTTACAACAGCCAAAATATGAACTCAGATCACCTAGCAACAATGGAAACACAATTTGGAATTATCATTTATAAAAAGCAAATGTACAAAAGTTACTTGTTCTATGCTGCATGTGAGTTATATCATGTATATTGTTCTGTTTGTTTTACCTCTGTGTGTATGTCTCTGTGAAAAAGAACAAAAAACCCCAGCTAATTCAGCTATTTTTTCATTATATTAAACATAAGATAAAATCATCTCGTGTATCACCTTTCAGAACGAGGGAAACAGAATTGTACAGGTAATTCCCATCCCCTGTCGTCTCAATGGATCTCAACTCTTTGTATTTTGACGGCAACGACCGAAAGGAAAGAGTGTCGGTTTCAGGAGAAAATCCCACAACAAATTAAACAATTTAGCACTGCAGTTAGTTGTCAGTATGATGGAGAGGGTGACAGACAGAATTTCAATAGGAAATTTAATCAGTTCACTATTGTTTTATTTGAAATGTTTTTTTTTTTTTTATCAATGTCAATATGATCAAGAATAGCTTGTGGGTCTACCTATATAATGTATATATGGTGATAGAAAAGTTTTAACAGATCGCATATGAAAAACCCCTATTATCGCCCACTATCACTACATTTCAGAAGCATTTACAAGCATGTGTTGTAAGGTAGCCTGGCCCTTTGATGGGGGTAGCCTGATGGGTAATGTAGTTTGTGAGGTGTGGGCAGGCTGAACGGAGCAAGTGAAGTGAGCATGAGCAGCAGCCGAGTGTTATGGATTTACATCCTCTGTTGACTGACAGGAGCTGAAAAATACAGACTGTAACGTTGTCAGTTCCTGAATAAAGTGCCGTTCCAAGCAGAGAAAACCAGACTCTTTCTTTCGTTTTCACTGGCGTGTTAGCCGCTTGTCACGAGCCTGGAATAGCACAGTACGGCGGTTTCCCTACTACGGTTCAGAGACCAGAGGCCGTACAGTAACACATGAAAGCCCATTTTAATGTGAGGCGATGTACACCCAAAACAAAGTTTATTTTTGCCAAATAAACTTTGTTTCTAAATTATTTAGATATGTTTGCCTTGGTGACACATGAAAAATGTGCAGAAATCAAAAAAAATTTTTTTTCCTAAGTTGATGGTGGATTTTGTGTCCCTCGCCACTGGCGACAAGGCAGAAATGGTCAAATTTTGGTCGCATTTTGGCGACCAGTTAGTCGCGATTTAATGCCCTGAATCAAGAGGATGGTTATTCCTGTGGGCAGGAAGGATCTCCTGTTGCGGTCAATTCCTCGCTTTTCCAGTTGAAACTTCTCAAACCCGTGTTAGATTATCCCACAGGTAGTGCATAGATCTGTGACATGCAGAGCTGTTAAATGCAGCGGACCCCAGACTTGTCCTCCTCATCTTCCTCGTCTAGTGTTGAGAGTCCTCACACCCAGTCATCACACCATGTCACATAAGAGAAAGTGACTGAGCAGTCGTTGCCCATGAGAAATCTACAGATATCTTGAACTTGGATGAATTTGACAGGATTTTTGCAGAAAACAACAGGAGAGTAATTCTGTAGATATGTAGATGGATAGGTCAGATCAGTATCTACTATGTCCATCGGAACGTTCCAGACAAGGATTTGGTTCCCCTGTTGCCCACCTATTTGTAACGTACCTGGCCTAGAACAGGCCCTGCTTCTAAGTATTGGTCAGATTATGATTAATCTGCTGTTTTCCACCAGTTTTCATTCAGCCTTTCTTCCTGCAGACTGAGTAGAGCCGTACATGTAGACCCAACAGGACGTTTGGAGGTAACTGGATTGATTTTAGTTTAAATTCTTCTGATAGTCTTGGAGCCACAGGCAGCAGCAACTGTGACATGTCATCTGATGAGGATTTCCCTCGCTGAGCTGAGCTCCTGTTGCTTCGTTACAGCAGTGAAGTCACCTGTAAGGACCTCTTCTTTTTTCCCATCTTCTCATGCTTGGATCTGTCGTTGCAGTATGCAGACGTGGACTCTGCTGATGAAGCTGAATACGTCCAGATCAAAGAGGAGTCTGCAGACGGGGATACGTGGAGGGACGAAGCAGAGGACGAGCAGAGTGAGTGCAGATATGCATAAAAAAAAAACCACACTTGGAGCTGGATATCAAAGTCAACCTTTACATTTTAAACTGATTTATTCATACGCTTGCATTTTCACCCAGCATAAATCTACACAGTTAGACCCTTTATATCCATTTTTAACCAAACAAACTGAAAAAAAAAAACAAAAAACACGGCTCGTATCCAAACATGACGATGCTGCAGTGTTTGAATTGCTTCAGACTTTTCCTCAGTTTCCCTTTGGTTCTGTCAGATTTCAGAAGTGCTTCGAAAGTTTAAGCGTAAACGAGTTTATGTGACGTGTTAACGCAGAGCTGTGTGCACAACGAGGGGACAGAGAGCTGTTCTCATCCCAGCCAAGCCCCTAAACAAAGACGACTAAGCCGTCAACTGCATCAATATGGCGAAAAAAAAGATGGATGGAAATTGTTCAGTCTTCTACGGGGCCCAAAGAAAAAGGGGCCGACTGAGGCCCCCGAAGGCACTGAAGTGAATCAAAACGTAAAAGTTTGATCCCATGTCGTAAAAAAAAAAAATCTCATGCATCAAATACATGCACACATAGAGATTTACCTTTGCATCGACACCTGATTTGCTCCCTGTGCATCCTGTAACAGTTGCAGACAGGAAGTCCTACATCTGGATTGCTAGTCTGACTCAATCCAGGAAGTCACCAAGCTCTGGGGGTCAGTGGAAGAAGGGGGGGACTAGTTAATCTCCACTGACCCCCAGGTTAACCTGTATATCTTTTTAACAGAAACTAAGAGAGTGACAGCCTCGTTCAAGTTTGTCTCCACAGATGGATGTCATGCGTGAAAGCTGGATGGGAGGTCAATTTTTATGTAATTCACAAGATGAAATCATATAGAGTCACAGATTTGTGCATGACGAGTGATGTGGTCTGTGGTTAACGGCTCGCTGACTGACTTCACTTCTGAGCTGTGAATCAAGACCTGACAGGAGCAGAAACGCTCCTGTTTTGAACACGAATTGTTGTGCTGTTAACTGTAGGCTAGCGGTAGTTTTGGGTTGGCCTAGAGAGATGTGCCACAGCAGCCTGAAGAAGCTATCCTGGCCCCCAGTTGGAGGCTGCTAACCAGAGAACAGCAGCTGGAATACCTGATGTAGCAGCGGGGTCCTTCAGATGCGTTACCTTCGCCTCAGACCTTCTAAGGACCCCTCCAAGGCTCTCCCCATAGCGGTTAAGCCTGGTCGACCAGGGAGGCGGCTGCAGGTCCCGGCGAGGGGGGGGGTATCTCATCGTTCTTGTTTCAGCACTCGTCTCAGATGTTGTTTCAGCAGGGACTGAAATGTGGATGTTTGGACAGCTTTTACTTTTTATTTGCCTGATGCTCACAGCTTTGCTCAGTGAGCATAAGCCAAGCTAAGTAGCTAACTTCCGCTAACTGAGATAAGGTAGTCGTGTAACAGCCGGTTCTTCCCGTTTTCCCATTTTTGGATCAACCGGGGTTTGACGACATCAGTTCCTACCAAAATGTGCAGTAAGAAAAGAAAGGGGCTTCAAGAAAAAAACATATGGATGATTGCTTTGAGCTTTGTCCAGTTCTTTTTATACAGTCTATGTCTGTCTCTGTGGGATCCTGAGGTCAAAGTTGCTGTGTCACAGTGTTTGATTGAATCTATAAATTGTATTTAGTCTGCGTACTGACAGCGAGTCATCTCCAATCCTTTATAAACACATAAGGCTTATGTTTAATGACGTTCAAACAACTACACTAGTATTTGCTGTCTGAAACCACAGTGTTTGGTACACTACTATCTAGGAATTTATGAGGAGATTTATTAGACCTGGAACTTTAAAAACGTCTGTTCTTCCTCTCTTACCGCTCAGGTGGGAACTCTGACTGTCTGGTTTCCCCGGCGGACGGCTACAACATTTTCCCAGAGCAGCAGCTTCACGCAAACCGAGACGAAGCAGAACTCATGGTGAAACAAGAGGAGGATGAGGATGATGAGGAGGAGGAGGAACAGCCCCGCAGGACCTCTGCCTCCCTTGATCCCGCTCACACTTTTGTGACGGGGGAAGTTGAAACGCAGCTGTGGTCGACCGGCCTGTGCAGAGATTCTGGCGACCCATGTGGCTCGCAGATCGAGCAGATTCCTGCCCTGCTCGCCTCTCAAACCGGCTTACATCTGGAGGAGGTTGTGCCCAGAGTTCACTCAGTAGGGAAATCTCATTCAGTGCTCTTGAGCGCAGCGAGGATGAAAAAACGAGGCAGCCCTTTTGGATGTAGGAGACCACAACCTGAGGACGGACACGACATGGCGGCCCAGTTTGACCCCGTGGATCCAGGATTTCTCCTTCAGCAGTCGCAGCATCCGGATAGAGACGTTGCGCCGCATATGAGAAATCCGGACCTGGGTCACGCAGCTCCGCACCCCTCCGTCTCTCTCTACGGACAAAGCCGTGGCAGCTTGAGCCTGGCGAAGAGGAGGAGGTCGCCGTGGAGGTCCGAGCTTGGCGAGAAGAGCTTCGGCTGCACGTACTGCAGCAAGGGCTTCACGAGGTTCAGCCAGCTCAAAGAGCACCTCCGGAGCCACACGGGCGAGAAGCCCTTCAGCTGCATGCAGTGCGGCCGCAGCTTCACCAAACAGTGCAACCTCATCAGACACGCCGTGGTCCACAGCGGAGAGAAGCCCTACGAGTGCTCGCTCTGCGGGAAGTGCTTCACGCAGCGCTCCAGCCTCAAGTCCCACCAGCAGATAGTGCACTGAGCTCACGTTCTACACACCTACTTCCTCTTTTGAGCTCTGTGACGCGTCAACTCCAGATGTTCAGCTGGATTTACTTCAGTAGAACAACTGTCTTTTTTTTTTTTTTTAATTTATTCATTGTTGTTGCCCTGTTGTGGAGTATTGTGATTTTCCTTAGAGAGAATAGTATTATATTTGTTGATATCGCTGAAAGGGAAAATAATTGTTTTTGTAGTTTTCATCATTAATATTAAACATTTCAGAAAATTCAGGCGTGTTTGTGTGCCAGGAGAGAGAGCAATAATAAACAGACATTAAATATTAAATACAGGAGGAAGTCAGAGGACGGTTTCAGTAACAGCTGAGTCAGAGAGCAGTTAAAGGTGCGTCAACAAATACAAGTTAAAAGCACCAGTTTTAACTTGACACTCATTCCCTGGACCAGCCATTCCCAAACTTCAGAATACCACGACCCAATTTGAAATGTGAAAAATCTCAGCGGCCCACCGAAACCTTTAATCACAACTGTGATCAACATGGAGGACGAGAAGCTATGTTCCGATATTAATGTGAGGAGTCAACAAATAAGGCGACACTTGTCATATTAAGTTAAGATGACAGTAGGATAACACTTAACTGGTTTGTTTTATTACTTCGTGTATTTTTTTAAAATCATGTCCTGAATATTTTACAGTAATTAATATATTTAAAAAAGACCTTGCATGGCCCACCTGCAGTACCACAGCTGCCCACCAGGGGGCCGCGGCCCACACTTTGGGAATCACTGCTCTAGACGTTTTAGATCAGCTTTTTATTGGAAATCCGTTTAGATTTTGACATTGTGCCTTTGATCATTATCATACTGTAACATTTCCTTCCTTCCTTGACTGCAAGTCTCCTTGTCGGTCACTATTTCAGAGTAGAAACACTCATGCTGCCCCATTCTTTCACTCTCTCAAATCTCAAAGACTTCGGTTAAGTTCATAACAGTCACACTGAGACCAACTTGTCTTGGTCTTATTTCTTTATATGAGAAAACTATCTGCAACACTCTGATATTTGAACTTCAAGGCCTGGAAGGAAGAAAGATCATCATCTTCAGTGGGGATTTGAAATGTGGTTTAAAAACAATCATCTTAACTATGTGGGACATTTTTATCCTTCAAAAACTTTGTGTTTAAACAGACTTTGTCAGTGCATCAAACATTCCTGGAGGATAAGATGATCCTGAGGACAGGTAGTGGTGCACACATGCACACCTGAAGGAGACTTAAAAAAAAATAAAATAAAAAATCTGGCACATAAGTTGTCTTGATCAAGGTCATTTCCTCATGTACGTCTCTACTTCTTCTAGCCTCAAATTACTTTTTACTATAACTTGTATTCTACAGTTATTTTAAAGAAAATTAAAAGAGACAGAACTATGGGAAGCTTTGATATTTAATCAGAAAAAAAACATCTCAATCTGTATTTAACAAGGAAAGAAACACAAACTTTTTTCACACAAATATACAAACAGTAAGACATTAAATGTTTTTCCATAAATATGAAATTAGAGCCTTTATCCTGTAAAAGTGTGAGAGAAAAGTTGCATAGAAAAAGTAGTGATGAGAGCTCCACGTATATATAATCCCTGTACAACTGAGTTCCTACTGAAGTGATCCCGCTGAGATCTGCAGACGGTTAGCACAGCAACACGGCGGAAGTGCTGGAGACCACCATGACTCAGCAAAATCAAAGTCTTTTAGCTTGTACGCTGAAAACTTCTGAGAAACATTTACAAAGCTTTAAATAATCTTAAACATGAGAATCGTGACAAATTCTCACACTAGGTCTATTTTGGACATTCAGAGGAGTGTGAAGCTCACGTCATGGACGTCACATGTTAGCAGCTACCACATACGGAGGCGTTTCTCTAGAAAACTACAACAGATCTTAGAATTTACTTTAATCTCTGAACCTTATTGATTAGATACCGATCGTCAGTGGCCCTTTCGTTTCTACTAAAGAGTAAGCCATGAAGCTCAAACTAATTCTGGCGGTGCTCGTGGAGAACTTTGATTTGTTTTAGACAAAAAATAAAATATAGAGTCCAAAGTCAGATCAGTGAATCATCTCAGCAGCAGCTGGTTAAAGCAGGACACCCGGGTTAACTGACTAATTAATCATTTAGTTTCATGACACTCTTTCAGCACATCATGTCACGCATTTGTAAATGATGTAAAATTAGAAATCGGTGTTTTGTTTGTTAGTCCCGCTGAAGCTGTGAGGCCAGATTTGACCAATTTATCTTCTCGTCTTCAAGCGGCAACCAAACCGAATTTCTTTTTTTACATTACTGTGAAAACAGACCTCAAGGTCACTGCAAAGGTCGTCAAGAGTCCAAACAGACGATGCAACAGACCGATAGAGACGACGTAACTTGACAAACACCACAGAGCGCATTAATATCTTGAATTTGGTGAAACTGCACTAAATCGTGAACCAAATCTTCCCTGGATCTACTCTTGCTTGCTGGTAGACTAAAGCTGCCTGGAAGTGCAGTGGAAACGGAACTTGAGCTTCGCTGGCAAACGTCTCGTGAATCTAAAGTTTTGTTTTTTGTGCGTAAGCCAGTGCACGCTCTCCTTAGTCAGAAACACAGGGCTTGTTTTTTTTTTTTTTTGATTCGGTATAATCGTTTGTCTCACAGAGAACACAGAACTGATCAGTAAAACACTTGACACACAACGCGAGGGATCGTTGCCATCCCTTGTGAAAGACAAGACAGTCAAAGACAGCTTTAAAGAGAAAAAAAATCTACACCTCACAATATTAAATATAAGCAACTTAAGAAAAATAATCTTTCTGCAGAATGTGGTGAAAAAAGCTTTTTGCAGGCTGGGGACTGGCACACCCGGGTGAGAGCTCTGAAAAACAGTCATTCACCTAAATTAAGTGGTTTATTTATTCGTCGCGTGATACATTCATTTAAAAAGGTACGGAACAAATCAAGTGCTTTTTCTCTTTTTAGGCTTTGCTTTACCGGTCTTCTACTGCTTCCACGTTCTTTCAACTAGGAATGAAGAGTCCACCTCTGCTCTCCGTCCGTTTGTTTTACATCGGGGACGTGTCTGTCCCTCTTTCTCGATCCTCCTCTTCCTCCTGGCTGCTGGAGCAGTCCATTGCCTCTCCGCTGTCCGTCTCATGCCTGGTGGTTATTGAGGACCAGCTCTCCCCGCTCAAACCGTCCCCGTTCCCCTCCGTCCTCCTCGCCACCTCTCTGTCGCCGCCCCCTCCTCTCTGCCTGCAGTAAGGTGGGATCTCGACCACGACGTACTTCTTGGCCCAGCCGCTCAACGCTGCCTTCTGCCGGATTTCGTTTGATATCAGGCCCACGTCAGGCTTGAAGTTGGAAGCTGAGAGGAGTGAAAAGGAAAACTGTAATCCTTTGCAATACACCGTTAAAAGTCTTAATGTTATATCTGTTGTACAGCAAAAGATGTAGCTCTTCTAAATGCAGTTGCACCCACGAATGACAGGAAAAAATTGCCCTACTGCCAGCACAAATTCCTCTCGTGGGACAAACCTGTGGGCGATCGAACATACAACGTGTCCAAGGCTTATGGAAACAGTTTGTCAGCACAAGCAGCCAGTCCAGTGTCAGGATGTGTTTCTGTCAGTATCAGATTTCTGATAAGCACAACTTTCTGGGTAAATGGTTGAATCTTTGGCTGCAGCTCTTTATATATCGAGTCGGCTGCGCCGCAGGAGTCGGCCCTCACAGCAGGACCGAGAACAAACCCCGTTGCAGCTCTATGGACCAGCGGTTTGACGCTGTCATTTCAACAGACCTTCGTTTGACATGTCGCAGTCAAGAAACGTGTAACTAGAAGAAAAGGTGACCAGCGTTGCACTGTTCTCACAGTCCTAAACACTCAGCAACGGGAGGGAAAACAGGCACCTAGTTGTTGTGTTTACATCCCAATAAACCAGATAAACTACAATAATTGCTATTAAATAATAGAAAGATTAATAATAATTACCATTAAGCCAGAGCCGATAAATAGCTGGGAATACTGGAGTCATTTAACATGCGACTGACTGTTAGTTAATCTTTTCCACTCGTAGAAAAAGAAATGTGTTAGTAACCTTTTTCTTTTCCAGTGAAACAGAGGCTTTAATTTGAGCGTAAGCTATAAAATATATATATAGTCTATAATAACCTATATATTGGTTTTTATTCACTCCATCCACATGGAACTAAGCAAAACTTTCAACGTTATTGGGTGGAAAAATAGCTAATTTATATTCAGACTACTTTTTCAAATGATCATTATGATGATAACGATGATCAATATAATTAGCAGTAATAGTAGTTGTAGTACTTGGGGCACTCGTGGCCTTAATTGAAGGAGCAGAGAGACATGAAGTGGGCGGAGAGAAAGGAGGGATGACATGCAGAAAAAGGTCATGGGCTGGAAGTCAAACCTGGACTGATGCGGTGGGACATTTAACCTCGATATGTGGGAAGCTGCTCATTAAGCTAAGCTATCTGGTGCCCCGTTATTGAAGACATGCGCAGTGATGCGTTAATTCAGTTAAACATACGACTGAATTTAAGGCTCTCATTGTTAATAAATGTCTGAACGGTCTGGGTCCAAATGTTCTCAGAGAGTCTTGTATCTGCAGGAACTGGTCAGCCAGTGGTGCCAAGTTAAAACCAAACATGGTGAAATGGTTTTTAGTCATTATGTTGCTGGAACGAAGTCCCCATAGAGCTTTGGATTGCTCCGAAAACAGTTTAAAAACTAAGAAACTGCTTTAAATCTAAACACCTCCATATTAAACTCATCTCACTTTCAGATAGTTTAATTAAACAGGTTTGCACCATTTAATTGCATAATTTTCTTCTTTTGTTTACTGTATTGTTCTTTCTGATATTTCAATCTGCATTTTTCTACTTTTTCCATTGATTTAACTGTTTTCTGTTGCTTTTTCTAAAACATTTTGAGCTGCTGTTGTGAATAAAACAAGCTGGACAAATAAATTTGCCTTCACTTGAAGGAAAACGCTCTGACTCTCACAAAAAAAAGACATATGAGTAAAGGCAGTGTCCTGAGAAGAGTCAAGTATATCATAAAAAGTATCTAAACAAAAAACAGCATAATTTACGTTTGTGCTTTTGGAAACAAATTGTGTTCATCGACCATATTTGGAGGACTGGGACAAACTGGTTAGCTGTGTTACAGATGGATGGAAGCTTCCCTGTCCATGCACTGGCCCTTGCTGTACACCAGAGGATCTTTTCCTGAACATTTTCCTGTCTGCTACTCTTCTAAAAAAAACTCTGGTTTATACAAGCAGGAACTGCACCAGATCCAAGCAGTCAACTGTACCTGCTCAGTATCAGTCATTCAAATGAAAGAGAAAACAGGAAAAATACTGGACTTCTCTCTAATTACCACTGACTGAACATCACCTTCTCCTCCCATTCAGGTCAACTGAGTTAATGAGCTATAAGATCATAAAAAGGCTGATGTAAACTTTGGCACTGAAGAAAAACAGTGAGCCACTTGCTGCAATCACATATTATCCAATATTTGAAAATATTTTCACATCCCACACGTAACACAGCCCCTGAGCTCACCTGGAAGAGTCGTGGACAGCTGACTGGAGTTACAGGTGACAGATCCATTATTGTTGGAGCCGACGGCAGCTGCGAGGTGAAAGATCTCAGAGCGAGGCAGCTGCGGGGACACTGGCAAGGAGTGGCACTGCCTCCCTGGCAGCTGCTGCCAGTAATAAGACGCCTCCTGTTGGGATCCTCCAGGTCCGTGAGCGGGCGGACGGTTACTGAACAAGCTGCCCGGCGGCGAGTGCAGGTCAAAGACCAGCGAGAAGACAGACTTGCTCGGCACGTCGTAAAACTTAATCTTCCCCCCGCACAGGTCCTCTCGAGCAGTGAAGGGGTTGATCTTGCGAGCCTTGGCGGCTCTCTGGGAGGTGGGGGGGTTGTAGTAAGGGTCCTGGACGTTGACTTTTCTCCCCGGCTTACAGGAGAAGATGTCCGACTGGCTCCGGCTGAGCCAGATGTTTCGCCTGGGGCGGGGAGACTTGGGAGGGATTTTATCATTCTGGAAGCCAAGAGGGTTGAGTCGCTTGAAGCCCTGGATCTTCTCACCTTCAGTGGAAAACAAAAGAGTTTTTAGAAAGGCTTCACATAGAAGTGACATTAATGAATGAATGAATGAATGGAAATATATAAAAACAAGAAAAGCACTCGGAGAGCGCAGACCTCCGCCAAGTGCAACAATTCCCCCATATAGAGATTTACAGATAAAATCCGCCTTCTGGATCAGATCCAGACCAGCCTTTGAAATTTGATAGAGGTTCCCATTGTTAATCTCTGAGTCAAATTTCATGAGTTTTGGGCAATAATTATAGGAGATATTGAAAAACAAAATTTTCGTCCCCATTGACCGCAATGTTATCGAAAATTTGAAAGTGATCCAGAATCCAGGATTTCTTCTGGATCACACCCAAAATAACTTTTTGAGTTATCTTGTACACAGCCAGACAGACAGATAAATTTCCAGCAAAAACAGAACCTCCTTGGCGAAGGTAATGAGTTCCAAGTATTAAAGAGTCTCTTAAAGTTATTTCAAGACAGTCATAACTGAGTGGGAATCAAATGTCACCACAAGGTGGCGACACAGGTGCGTTCTCCAGAAGCCATTCGCTCCTTCAAACCTCAATATCAAAACTTCTCTTTAACTAATGGATAAGAAGTTTCTAAATGTGTGTTGTTTTTTCTAACAGTTGTTAAGATTTTATTTTTTAACAAAAGCTGATTCATGTCAGAAGTTAAAAAAAGAAAAGAAAAGAAACTTTTCTGAGATTCTTCACTTGTATTTTCATATAAACTTAAAAAAAAAAAAAAAATTCCAAAAAGCCGTCAAACCTAAAAAAACTGATGTAACTGGAAATGTTTCTTTACTCTCCCCAACTGACTGACTAGAAATCTTTGACTGACTGCATTGTTGCACTTCTGAGTGATCACGCCTTTATTCCAGGAAGCATCTGAAACATTTTGTCATATAAAACTCACGGGGACCAAAAAAGAAGCTTTTGTTGTTACGAAACTAAAGCATGTCCTACTAGAAAGGCAATCCCAGATTGAGGAAATGCTGATGCTATCAGGGGTGAGACAACAGAAGAGGGCAGGGGGGCGGGGGGGGATCCCGACGTTATGAGCGACAGCTGATGAGGAGTGAGAGATGTCAGGTTCAGGCTGCGTTTTCCAACAATAATTCCTCCAGCGACAGGATCAGACTTTAATATATTCGCGTCGCTGAGGTTTACAAACATCACATGGAAGAACTTTGCTGCATTTGTCACGTGTCGATCACGCTTGTTTTCTGTGACACGTGTCAGGAAGAGCTGCTCAGCTTGTCTGAACAAAAAGACTCCTGCCCGTTGACCCTAAGACGGTCAGACATGCAGACCGCCGTACGCCGGACCGAATTAGAAATGAAACCTTGACCTGCGTGGATCAAGTGTCTCGAGATCGGAATGTTGATCTCAGACCAAATTTCCACTTCAGGTCGAGATTAGGTTCATGTGCTGGAACAGAGTGAACTTTGCTTTCGCGAAAATGTCCCTTTGGATAAGATGCTCAGGTGAGCGAACCATCGCAGCAGAAGACGTGATGTTGGTCACCTGAAAAACTGCTTACAAGCAGTTAAAATCTGCCTTGAGGAAACTTAACTTTGGTGTTCAAACTGCCGCCTGGTAACTGACTGCACAAATGTAAAATCTACAGAAAAAGGAGGAGGAGCAGTCTGCATGAAGTGATGAAAATTGATGGAGGGGGAGAAGAATTAAATATTTTCCGTCGCCTTTCCCGGATTGAAGTTTATCTTTCCCTAACAGGAATTTACAATCATCTTCCCCTAAGCAGAAGGATGTGGCCGTTAAGGACTGTAAGGCTGAAAGTTTACGAGCTGTTACCTTTGGGGATGGTTTTCTTTTCGTTGTCCCCGCTGATCTGAACACACTCGTGTGTCATCTCTTCAACTTTCAGGCGAGCGTGGATCTCCTCCAGGTGCCTGACGATGTCTGCGAAGGATGGACGGAGTTTAGGATCCATCTGAGGGGAAGAACAGTGGATAGTATTTATCTTAGCATCAGATACAGCTGCCCTCAACTCCAGCTACTTTGAAATTTAAAAGTGTTTTTCCTGTATTTTCTGCTGCATCTTTTCCTGCACTGTAACTGATCGACCTACATTGTTCTTTCAGATCTTTGTTTTGTCTATTTTATTCATGTTTTTTTAATCTACTTTTACTTTCAATCTAGTTTTCTTTTGTCTCAACATGTCAGTTCTGCTTTTATTGGTTTTTAATGTTCTGATGCATTACTTTGCCTTTTTGAAGCATCCATCAATAAACAAAATCCATAAAATAGCGAATTAAATTGGAAAAAATATTCAGATGTAACATGCAAAGTAACATAAAATAGTATGTTGGCAGCACTTTTATTTTATTTATTTTTTGTGCTGTCCCTGCCAAGATGTGGCCAGTGCCAGAAACTGCTACAGATAAAAACTGAACTATTATTTGAACTCTGCAAAGAAGTAAACATCACAACATTTCTTTTGATGAAAATTATCCACAAAGTGTCCAGTTTTTACCACTAGAGCGTGTCTGTCTGGGCTTCTGGAAGATCATTTCCAGAGCTACTCCAGCTGGTGCTGGCAGGAGAGAGAGTCGAGGACTTTTGTGCATTGTTTAACTAAAAGAAGAAATTGCTTTATAGCTCTTTTTTGGTGCTTTCCTCTGGAAAGAAATTCAGTCTCTAAACAAAGATGGGTACAGCAGCAAGATGATAGAAATACATCAGTTTAAACCCTCTATGAAAACTGGAGGCAACTTGACTTAGACAAAATAAATAACAGCTGTAATTTCGCAATTGTCTCTAGTATTTTTGGTTTCTTTTAACACTACTGATGTCTTGGTAGATTACGGAAGCGAAAACCACAGACTGTATAATAAAGAGGGACGCGGCAGTTGTGACATCAGTGCCCAGGTGGTGGACTGATGTTCTGAAATGTTTTCAGGATTGGACCATAAAAAACATCTGACAACGACATGTGAGGGTTGAATCTGAGAGAGAACATTAAGTGTGACCTCATCTGTCAGGAAACGTCTATGATACATTATTTATATAAAAGCCATTTTTTTCTACCAGGCTGTTAACGTGTATATTTCTGCTGTAATGTTTGGAGCCAGCTTACTCATTGGCTACACATACTTCCCTCTGAGGTTGACGCTTGGGACGAACGTGTGGCAAAAAGATGAAGATGCATGACAGACACAGAGGAGCGAAGCAGTTTAAATCATGTAGCATAAAAATGAAAAGACGTGTAAGCAGGATGTGGGAGACTTTGATGATAAAAGCGGGACAACAGATGAGGATGAGAAGGGATAGAGGAGTCCTATATAGGATCAATCGGCAGGGTGCCAAAAATCTTTAATGCTTTCATCTTCTGTGAGTGTAATTAAAGTCAGATGTTAAAACAAAGGCCGGCCTTTGATCCAGCCGAGTGCGCTGAAGTGGTGACAGAGAAACTGATATGGTGAAACTAAAATGGAAACATATTTTTGATGCATTTCCTTCTCATCTCCCTAAAGTCAATCAACAACAAATCAGTGAATGACAATTAAGAAAAGTATGCGGTCCAGATTGCAGAGAACAGAACACCCACTGGACAGCAAGCTAAATCAGATTAATCTGATAATCAGATTGCTCTTTTATTTCTTACCAAGGGAATAAAAACTGCTTAGGAAATTAAAAATAAATCCAGAGAAACTTTAAGAAAGCCCCAATAAAAAGCCATTTAGAAAACACTGCTATATTGTTTGTTATAATTTTGTGCATGACAGTAAAAACAGATAAAAATGCAAAAATGAGAAGCATCAACATTCAGCATCAATCTGACCAGCTGCTTTAAAACCACTGCTGCCTGCATGGTGGATGGTTTTCTCACAAGTGGACAGAAAACTGCTTATTAGAAGAGAAAAAAATCTTTATTGCTGGCTTTAAGAAGATAGAAATGATAATTGGATAATGGGATGGTGGACTCACATTGCAGCAGTTAAAGGCCAGCTGAAGGAAGTCAGGCGGACAGTCTCCAACCATGTGCTGGAACATGTGATAGTCCAGGCCGAAGTTCTGCTCAGGAGAAGCAAGAAAGAGGTTTGACATCTTATTGATAAAATATGAACAAAGCTCCGATTCTAGCAGACAGACAAACCTGGAGACACACGGAGCTTCATCAGATGTCTGGCATAGTGCAACTGCACTGCCAAAGCCAGTTTCATGTCAGACTAATCCCTCCGACTTTGTCCGGCTGACTGACAATATGCAGAGCATCAAAGACTAATAACCGCTCACTTATTTGTCAGCTTGAATTCACTTCTAAGCCTAACTTAAAGGATCGATTTACAACGGGATGTAAAGGATTATCCTTTTCAACAGTTAGAATTGTTTAGAGGCAGTCGTACCAGCTTGGTTTAATATTGAAACAACACGTTCAGAGTGAATCACAAGGATGTGTCAATAGTCAACGCTAAGGCTTTTTAATCTATCAGTACATAAAAGGGGAAAAAAAAATCACCTTAACATTAGGTAAATGGAAACTCGGATGATCAACACATGATATATTACACAGTGTCATTATTCTTTGAAGAAAACACTCAAATTTAGAAGCACTCTGTGTAAAAAAAAAAAAAACACAAAAAAACACAACAACTAAAGGATTAGATGCTGTTTTGACAGGTTGATGGTTTGGGGCATTGAGTTGTGTGTTAAAGCAACGCCATGAAGGAGAGACATTTGCAACAATCCTTGAGAAACTATTCTTGCTGCCGAACAATTTGGAAAAGGTTATAAGGCCATTTCCAAACAAACAATCTGGAATCCAGTATTCTACAGCGAGAAAGATTATTCACAAGCGGAAAACCTTTGTGACAGTTGCCAATATTACAACGTTTCAACTGCATCTCAAAGACTTCTGGGAAGAATGTCCTTTGGCCAGAAGAGGCAAACACAAACACCTTATACTAACTGCCAAGCACGACGGTGAAGGGGGGATGATTTGGGCCGGTTTTGTGGCCACATGACCCGGGCACATTGCAGTCGACAATGAACTCCTCTGTACGCCGAAGTATTCTTGAAACGAATTTTTTTATTCTTGAAACGAGGCCATCTGTCTGACAGCTAAAGCTTTGCTGAAATTGGGTCACGTAATAGAACAATAATCCCAATCACACCAGCAAATCTTCAACAGAATGGCCTAAAAAAAATAAATAAATAAAAATCAAGGTGTTGCAATGGCCCAGTCCAAGACCAGACCTGAACCTTGTTGAAAACGCCTTGGCGGGACCTTAAACGTGATGTGACTAAACAAAAGTCTCCAAACCTCAAAGAGCTGCAGAAACAAAGTAAAGAGGAGTGGGCCAGAAATTCCTCCACAGCCATATAAGATTATGACAACATCATAAAGAAAATGTTAACCGTGAGTTATTGCTGCTAAAGGTGGTTCTGAATCACAGTATGTGCTTAGTCACTGATATGCAGTTTAACTTAGTTTTTGTTAAATAAATATTGACACAGAGTGATATGTCATGTATTTCTGTTTATCTATAGTTGCATTTGCCTTATTTTAATACCTGGCAAAGATCATACTTTCATTATATCCTGATGCATAAAAAAATTCAATTGAAAAAGTTTGCGCTCCCTTTTTTAAGCAAGACAAATGATACCCAGAATTAACTTACACACATTTGTGTAGAATACGTTACACGTGTTTTACTTCACAGATGAAATGACAAATATTTGTCTCTCGCAAAGAGAGAGTGGAGATTAACATGCTGAAAAAGGGTTGGGAGATTTTTCGACATTCCCCCTCTGTTCTGCGTGAGCATGTTTCCGCATGTAAACAGAGTGACCCGTGTGAGATACCAACAGGATCGGGCCGTGGACACTGCAAACACGTAAACTGATTGCGAGAAGGCCGTGAGGTGGGAAAGAGGTGAGAGCGAGATGAGCAGTCACCTCTGTGCGAGGCAGGAAGTCGGGGTCAGCCTGGACCCTTGCAATGATTTCACACAGGATTATTCCATAGGAGAAAACGTCAGCCTGAAAACAGATGGGAAGAGCACAAAAATATACACAAAGAGTTAAAAATATATATAAAAATGGACTTATGGTTGCCGTTTGGTTCTAAAACTGGTCCCTAATTTCACACATGATGCTGTATATGTAGTAACACATGATCACTGTAGATGACATCATTTTCTGTTATTACCAGTAGACGCACATGGAACCTTTTTAACGCCATTTTCTTGAGGATTTTTTTCCCCACATTTAATGAAAACAAAATCACTTTAAACTAAAGCTCTCATCCAGTCTGAGCTGTTTGTATGCACCTGATGGCTTTACCTTCTCGTTGTAGGGGTCATCCCTCAGCACCTCTGGGGCCATCCAGAAAGGAGAGCCGACCACCGAGAGCTTCTCTCCTTCAGCACTAAACACAACACAAACACAGAAGGTCTGATTTATCATCAAAATGGAAAACCACAACTTCCACACAACGCAACAGTCTTTGTTTCAGTTATTTAATGGATAAATAATTTACTCAAAGCAAAAATATGGTAAGCTTGTGAAAAGTTTGGAATGAACACTAGTTCCATCACAGGATGAAGAGCCTGAACAGAGCCCGTTCAAAAAGTTCTGAATGGCTTCAATACAATCAGAAAATCAAGATTGTTTTTATTTTATTTTTGCGTGTTAAAGTGTACTTGATGAAAAAGCTAGTTTTAGTGAACTTGGAAAAGTAAAACCTTCAGTAAAGCTCTTCGTGAAGATGAAATGATCAGGACACTTTAATTTTACAAAGAACCATGTATACACTAATTTATAAAGTCTTAAAATTCCAATTTAATTAGAGTTATCTATCCCTATAATCTTTTACTTTTAGCAGCTTTTGCTCAATTTAGATTTAAATCAAATCAATTTAAAAAAAAAAAAAAAAGGAACTTCTCGCTTTACAAACACTAAAGAGCAGCTTCAGCCCGTGTAGTCATATTTATACATGTTTATATACACACATGCACAATGTACATGACTACAGAATTATTTTTCACACTATGTTCTTGAAGACATTTTAGAAAATTGATTATAACTTCCTCCACTCTCATCTCTGTGCGACTGGATAGTTAAAAAACAATCCCCTATGCTGATTAGGATCCACATGTTGTAAAGCAATAAAGCAGATAGTGTGAGTCATACAGGAGGCTGTTCATGTTAATGCCTGACCAATTGTGTTAATAAATAATGTTTTGCTGGAGGAATACACCCAAGTGAGTTAGCTGTAACACCATAAATATAGGGTTGAAACTTAGTGGGGAGCGGATATGAGAAAGATGATATAAACAGACTGGAAATAAGTTTTATTATCTGACCCATTATGCCTGCAAGGGTATTCATTCATGGTGAGTGTAATTTATAATATAC